>PVJS01018892.1:0-34336 GCA_004027185.1 Glis glis | reverse complement strand
CCTCCGCGCTACACCCCCGGCCCTATTTTTTATACTTTATTTTGAAACCGGGTTTCACAAAGTTGCGGAGGGCCTCACTAAGTGGAGAGAGAGAGAGAGAGAGAGAGAGCGAGCTGAGGCTGGCCGCGAACCCGGACCCTCCGGTCTCCGCCTCCCAAAGTACTGGGATTACAAGCGTGCGCCACCACGCCCGGCTAGGGAGATGCTTTTGTCACACTTGATTTTTTATTACCTGTGCGCAGACGGATCCGCTGTCCCATCACAGTGAACAAAAGCCGGACCGAAGCCAGGCTATTCGAGACCGACTGAGAGGAAAAGGATTACCAACAGGTAAGAGCAAATTAGTAGAAAACTCTAGACTTTAACCTTATTCTCGTGTTTCGTTTATGAAATTATACTTAACTGGCTTTGATCTAATAATTGTAACTATAGTTAGAATATAAGGATAGAGAGTGGAGGGAGGGAACAGACAGAAACACTAGCTACATTGATAACTAAATCCACTGAAGTTATGCAAAAACATTAATACAGTCAGGACTCCCACAGTAAATTATTTATTTTTTCAATATTGTTTTATCAGTAGTACCATTATTTTTATCATATTTTATATTAAAATATACTTTAAAGCATGACCAAATGAACACATACATATATTTATGAATATAAACACCACAGAAGCAACAATTTCAGAAAGCAACATTATTCTTACTGCACACTGATATTTTCTGTTGTATTTCTTTTTTTTAATGCTAGTCACAATCCACGAAATTGATTTCATGATTAACTAATTTCGTGACTTACTGTTATTGAATACTGCCGTAAGGTTATATGATGCTTAGTAAATAAGAACAAATGATGAATACTGTTTTTTTTCTGTTTTTATTTTTGTTTTTGGTTTGGAGCATTCTGCCTCCAAACTACACCCCTATCCCTTTTTACTTTTTTTTTGTTTCGAAACAGGGTTTTGGTTAGGTTACTGAGGCTGGCCTGGAACCTTTGATCCTTCTCTCTCAGCTTCACAACTACTGGAATTATAGGCAAGCGCCACCACGCTTGGCTGTGGTTTTCTTGGCTGTGGTTTTCTTGGCTGTGGTTTTCTTATTTGCCAATCATATTATATTATTATGGGTCCTATAGTAATTACTATATGGATTTTTTAAAGAAATACACAGAAATTCTAAACACTTGAAATAAAAGTAGAAGAAATAAGTTTGTATATGATAATTTATTTTTCAGTGTTAAGTTTCAGTGTTTGTTTATTCATAAAATAAACTTGATTTTGATAATTATCTTTGGCTTTTTACTTCTCATCAAGCAGTATTGGAAATTGTTATAATCTAAACATTAAAAAATATTTTGTGGGTGAAATATTTTATTCTTGGGCAAGATAGAAATAAATGTAAAGGGAGCTTAAGTATATTCTAGTAAAACATATTCTATTTGCTATAATAGAATAATAAAACGTTAAAAAGTTAACCAATCTAATTTTTAGTTTATTCAGCCAATCAGCACACACACTTATCTTATTTAAAAACCGACAAGAAGCCAGGCGTGGTGGCGCACGCTTATAATCCCAGTACTTTGGGAGGCGGAGACCAGAGGATCCAGGTTCACGGCCAACCTCAGCGCGCATGCGCGCGTGCGATTGATCTCTCTCTCTCTCTCTCTCTCTCTCTCTCTCTCTACCTAGTGAGGCCCTCCGCAACTTCGTGAGACCCGGTTTCAAAAATAAAGCATAAAAAAATAGGGCCGGGGGCGTAGCGCGGAGGTAGAACGCCCCTGCGTTCAATCCCCGGTACCTCAAAAAAATAAATAAATAAATAAAAACCTACAAGAAACTATCTTTGTGCAGCCGGGCGTGGTGGCGCACGCTTGTAATCCCAGTACTTTGGGAGGCGGAGACCGGAGGATCCGGGTTCGCGGCCAACCTCAGCTCTCTCTCTCTCTCTCTCTCTTTCTCTCTCTCTCTCCTTAGCGAGGCCCTCCGCAACTTCGTGAGACCCGGTTTCAAAATAAAGTATAAAAAATAGGGCCGGGGGTGTAGCGCGGAGGTAGAACGCCCCTGCGTTCAATCCCCGGTACTGCAAAAAAAAAAAGAAACTATCTTTGTGGAAAATAGATACTGACACTTGGTTATCTGGTCCAAATGTTTTGTAGAGTTCAGAAGGAAAGAATATGCCCTGAGCAAGTGTTGTGCTTACCTTCAGAAGTCAGAGAAAGGCAGTAGAATTGTCTAGTGGAGCAGTTTGTAATAGTGCAGTTAGTTGTCTGTTGAGGCACTTCATTTCATTTATTGTGAATAGGATCATTTTTCTGAAAAGGTATCTTTGTTTTCACATCAAGATAATAAGTTTATTTCTGGTTAAATTAAGTTTCTTTTTTCTTTCTTTTTTTTTTTGCGGTACCGGGGATTGAACCCCAGGGGCATTCTACCTCCGAGCTATGCCCCCAGCTCTATTTCTTATTCTTTATTTTGAAACAGGGTCTCAGTAAGTTGCCAAGGGCCTCACTAAGTACCTGAGGCAGGCTGCGAACCCGGATCCTCTGGTCTCAGCCTCCCAAGTACTGGGATTACAAGCGTGCGCCACCACGTCCGGCAAGTTTCTTTTCTAATATATACAAGGTGGACTTAGTCTAACTTACTTTTTATAGTGCTTTGATGGGAACCTAAGTATTTTTAATCATTTAATGATTTCTTGCAAGCATTTCCTGTATCATGTCTCCATATATGTGGACACTTTCTTATAGTTAAGAATCTATTTCCTTCTATGCTGTACTAGGATTTGAGATATTTGGTATATATATGAATCTTGGTGCTAAGGATAACAGCAATTTGCTAGTCCATCAAACTTTCAGTCACTCTTCTGTTTTAGAACTAATAATAGAAAATTATAGACGAATGTCAATAGCAAGCGGAAAGAATCTTTTTTCAAGGAAATAATGAACACTTTAGTAAGTGAAACATTAGATTGTTTTTCTTATACGTCCTTCTATTCTCTCTCCTTTTTCTCCCTTCCCCTCCTCCATGCCTTCCCACCCTCCTTTGTTATTTCCCTCTACCCATTCTTTGCTCTTTTTCTAATCTTTTTCTGGAATTCTCTACTGTCATCTCCTCCTACCAATTAAGTGGCCATGTTATGGAATTGAAATTTGTTTGTTGTTGATTTAGTAAATATAACTTCATATCATTAATGGTTAATTTTTATAGGCGATATATGTTTTTGCTAAGAATAAAACTATTCTCAGCTGGGCATGATGGTGCACACTTGTGATCCCAGTACTTGGGAGGCTGAGACAGGAGGATCACAGGTTCACGGCCAGCCTCAGATACTTAGTGAGGCCCTCCGCAATTTAGTGAGACCCTGTTTCAAAATAAAGAATAAAAATTAGGGTTGGGAGTATAGCTCGGAGGTAGAATGAGCCTGGGTTCAGTCCCCAGTACTGCAAAAAAAAAAAAGGAATAAAACTGTTCTCGCTAAGAATAAAAACTGTTTTCTCTGGGTGTGGTGGTGCAGGCCTGTAATGCCAGCTATTGGGGAAGCTGAAGCAGGAGGATCACAAGTTCAAGATGGTTTGGTTATGGGGTCTAACCCAGGAGCATTCCATCCCTGAACTACATCCCATCCCCCCCTTTTTTTTTTTGAGAGAGGGTCTCCCTGTGTCGCTCAGGCTGACCTTGGGCTTGTAATTCTCCTGCCTCAGCCTCCTGAGTTGCTGGGATTACAAATATGCACCACTGTGCCTGGCACAGAGTAAAATCTCCCCTATATTTATTATTTGTTTATTTATTTATTTATTTATTTATTTATTGCCGTACCTGGGATTGAACCCAGGGGCATTCTACCTCCGCGCTACACCCCCGGCCCTATTTTTTATACTTTATTTTGAAACCGGGTCTCACGAAGTTGCGGAGGGCCTCACTAAAGGAGATTACGCTTGTAATCCCAGTACTTGGGAGGCTGAGACAGGAGGATCCAGGTTCGTGGCCAGCCTCAGCTACTTAGTGAGGCCCTCCACAACTTAGTGAGACTCTGTTTCAAAATAAAGAATAAAAAATAGGCCTTGGGGTGTAGCTCAGAGGTAGAATGCCCCTGGGGGGTTCAATCCCCAGTACCACAATAAATAAATAAATAAATTTACCTTTTACAAACTTATAAAACCTTGTTTCAAGGACAGAAGCAACATGAATACAACAATTATAGCCATTACTAAGAAAAGCAATTAGTAGCTAATAGTCAATGACATATACTAATTTTAAGAGTTTATGATGGAAAAAATTACTTCTTGAAGAACTATTCTTTAGGATACTGGCATTTCTTTAATGTGCTGCTAGTTAACTCTCAGTGGTCACTCACGGCAAAGCCATCTTGTCCTCCCACATTGGTAGCAAAGCATTCTCTTCAACGTGCTCCAAGCTGAAATGTTTATGTAGTGATATACACAGTTCATTACGCTCCTGTCCACCGTATTCACTAAAGAAAATGTCAAGATGTGCAGTGAGACGCAGAATTAGACTAGAAGAAGTAAGCAAATTTACGGATAGTGCTTTACATCTAGCGATTTCATTGTTCAACTAAAATTTTATAAATTTTTTCATCTGTGAGGAAATGACCTTAAAAGGTGTCTCTTTATATCTCACCTCTGAGATCTATCACAAAAACTAAGGACTAAACTTAGCAGGCTGTCTGCCTCTACTCTGTTACTTAATACTGCCAGTGCTGATAAAATGGCTGTGCTAAGCAGAAAGAAATCAAACATTTCCTGCCAAGCTTAAGGTAGAAACTGACACCATGATCAGATCAGCATGATAGTCCTTCAGAACCTGGGTGTACTGATAATATCGCGTTTCTCTTTTTTATGTACTTGAACACATTTGTGAGGACAGATGGGGAATCTAGGAGCCTCTTTTAATATTTAAATGTCATTTTGAAGTTAACTTCTAAGAGATGTGCTGAATATATTTGAGTTTGTGTGTGAGGGGAAAGGTGAATGATGATATCCAATTAAGGATAATGTTAATCACATATAACAAAAATAGTTAAACCACAGTGTACTTTATAAGGAAGATTTTTTCCCAATTTAGCTAAAATAAATGGAATATGTTCTATTATGAAGAGGTTTTGTTTTTAAAAAATCTTCTATTTGTAGCTCTTTAATTTAGCAAGCTATGCATTCTCCATTTCAAATTTGGATGCTTATAATTGTATATAATCCTATGTTGGCTATAAACTCTCTCTAACCCCAGAGCCTCCCTAAGGGATGGAAAATCCACTTATAGTCACTATTTATCTAATTTTGAACAGTGTGATACTTTTTATTTAAAAACTCTAAAACTTTTATGGGAGATCTTCTGATCTCTGGTTTCATTATTTCCTCTCAAAAGAACTTTTAACCCTCTTCCCTCCGGTATATAATTATATGCTTAGAAAAATGAAGCAGAAATAGAAAAGGGAGGCAAATTTAGAATTTTATGCTGTTCTTGTTTAGAGAGCTCAAAATAGTTCATAAGGGTTAGTTCTTTTATCCTGTTATCTCTAAAAGGAAGGCATAGGAAATTCACATTTTATAGATGAAGGAAATAAGAAACATGGAAATCGAGTGTCTTGCCCAAGTTCATGGGCCGAATGGAAAGCTAGAATTAAAACCACATCTGTTGATAGTAATCTTTCTGGTAGATTATACTACCTAAATTGGATTTGAAAGGTTTTTAAAAGTTGCACAACCAATTCATTCCACTAGCATTATTTTGGAATCTTTTTTATTAGGAGCTGGAAACACAAAATAAGTAGGACTCAGTCTTTTTGTTATTGTTGCATTTGGGAGTGGGAGTAGGGAACGCTAGTGGAAATGATGACCAGATATAAAACATATTGGATATTTTTTTAGATAAGAGTCTTAATATAGGTCTGACATGCTTTGTGTGTTTAGTGGGAAGAGCAACAATACCAGGACGGGGAATGTTCCTTCCACCTGAAATAATTGGAGAGTAGCTTCAATGGCATTGCTATCAGCAAAAGTGTTAGCTTAATTTCCTGTGATCAAAATGGATAGCGAGTACAGCTATTTGCTGTAATTAATTATTCCATTGCTGTTTATGGCCTATTAGGTAAAAATAATTCTAATATCCTGGACAAATGTTTATAAAGATTTGAAAAGCAGTTGAATAAATTGCATTTTATCTAGTCTCAGATATAATCTATTAAGCAGTACTAATGCTAACAACAATACATGATCTTCACTGGTGTAGTGGACTTAAGCATCCAATAAGTGTGAGCCTGCACTTGCATGCTTTTCTTCACTTGTAAACCAGGTGCTCTATTTGAACTCCTAGGTTAGTGAAATTTTTTCCCTAGTGCTGTAGCAACATAAAGCAAATATGATACTTTATTATACTATCACCTTATTTAGTCAGATTTGTGATTGTCAGAACTGAATTATTATTACTATTATTATTATTATTACTTCATATCCTGCTTTACACAAGGGAACCTGTTTTGCAGAAAATATTTTTCTTAATCAACCAGTGAAGAGTTAATCAGGCAATTACATATCCAGCTGAAGATAGAGGGAGCATCATTAACATGACAAAATGCAGTGAGACTCCTGCCAGATAGGAGTTTGACTTATGAATGGAGCGTTTGTACCAGCTGAGATTCATCTCTCTACTATGCACCTGTACCTGCCTAAAAATATGTCTGCTTTTCTTCCAAAAGTAAACAAAAACCGCTGGGCTAGTGGATCCAGTAGAGAAACGACTTAGCCCAAACATCTCTTTCCTACCACTTCCTTTTCCTTTTTTCATTCACACTCAGTTTCGTCCTTTAATGCTTTTGTGATCCATAGCTCTTACAATTTGACCTTATTCCATCTCTGGTGAGCCTGTCACTTTGAATCTTGCTTCACACTTCTCCAGATTTTTGCCCAGTTTCCTCAAAAGTGTCACTGCTCTTCTCAGCTTTCTTCCTTTCTAGCTCCTCTTGAATGTCACCATCCCTTTCTTGGTCCTATTGACCACTAGAAAAGACCTTAATTATGGCTATGAATCATCTTTTATGAGTAATTATCATGAGATTTTAAGTTAACTATTATGATGTGATTTTTAAACTTAAAGAGCAAATTGAATCATAGTTAAATCTGATGTGTTTTTTACAAACAGAACAGAAAATTATTGCAAAGTTTTAAATGAATTATTTTCATTTTTATTTTGTACTACTTTTTGGAACTTAACATGAGAACTTCTTGGACTTTTAATAAACATGTACTGAAATATTTACATATCTAATTCATTTGCATTAAGATAATAAAATCCCAGCATCTATAAAATAGTAGTTATCCAAGAGCCACCTAATTATCATTGAGCTATAGACCTTCTTTGGCTAGTGAGAAGACATGGCTCCCTTAAGATACCATGGCCCATTAATAAATTGTCAGTAAACATTAATGTCCTAAAAGAGCATAGTACATTTACCTATTATAAGAGAAATGTTACATTTGAAGTAATCTGTTTACATTACAATGAAGTTAGGGTAGACTTCTTTGAGGAAGTCATATTTTAAATAAAACTACACAAGGAGCAGCAACTAGTCATAAGAAAGGTGTGGTAGAATGTTCAGGGCAGAGGAAGAGTGTGTGCAAAAGCCCTTATGCATAGGTGAGCTTGTCAGAGAAAAGTCTGGTGTGGGTAGAATAGGGAAATAGAAATGAGACTAAAAGGATTTAAGTGACAGATCTCAGAGAAATTTGTTTGTTTGTGTGTTTGTTTGTTTGTTTGTTTGTTTGTTTTTGCGGTACTGGGGATTGAACCCAAGGGCATTCTACCTCTGAGCTACACCCCCAGCCCTATTTATTTTTTAATTTTTAAACAGGGTCTCACTAAGTTTTGAGGGCCTCACTAAGTAGCTGAGGCTGGCCTCAAACCTGCGATCCTCCTGTCTCAGCCTCCCAAGTACTGGGATTACAAGCGTGTGCCACCACGCCCGGCTTTAATTCTTAATTTTAAGAAATACTCAATACAATAAACAATAATTTATTCTTACTGTCACATGGGCAGTGTTCTGACTTCCCCTTACTTATTTTTTAATCTAATGTATTCTGTCGATTCCCAGAAATATCTGTTTTATAGTCAATAAAATTTAAATTAATAAATATCCAAATGTGGTTTGTTTAATAATATAATTTACCCATAAAATACTGCAACACAGACACATTTATCAGTTTTCAAATTATCTTAGACCGGAAGCTGGAGTCTGTGACCATCTGTGTCTGCATGTGGCATGCTCTTATTCTTGGTGTTTTTCAATTATGTGCCCCAAATATGGATGCTATCCATATTTGCACTTAAGCAGATTCATATTCAGAAGAAGATGAGGCACAAGAAAAGCACTGAATTCACTTTTTCTAAGAGTTTTTAAGGTAAAATTTTGTGGCCAGGGAATTAAAGCTTATAGTTGTTAATCTGAAGAGGCCATTGACATCTTCAAATGAATTAATAAGCAATTTATGGTTACTTGGAAGGTTTTTAGCTGTTATTTTATATTGTGTAGCAGATCAAAGGGAAATAACAGAATGTAACACAGGAAATCATCAGTGTTTATGGGACATTAGGTTAGTAACTATAAAGTATTTTCCTACATTTTTTTCAATAGTGGGCAAATATATGATCTTTTGTGTTGAATCTGGATTCACAAAATTAATATCTGAATATTAATTCAGCACTTGGAATTATAATAAAATTTTGAACTTAAGAAATCCAAATGCTACAATCTTATTCTTATCCAGAATATAGCAAAAATTCATTGTTTTCCTTTAAATATAACTATTAATTAATTAATTAATTTAGTTAGTTTATGGTGCTAGGGATTGAACCCAGTGACAGCCTACCTCCGAGCTACACCCCCAGACCAATTTTATTTTTTATTTGGAAACAGGGTCTCACTAAATTGCTGAGAGCTTCACTAAATTGCTGAGGCTGGCTTCAAACATGGAATCTTCTTGGAATCTTCTTGTTTCAGCCTCCCAAGTACTGGTATTCCAGGCATGCACCACCACACCCGGCTCTAAATATAACTTCTAAAAGACCAGAATATACCAAGGCTTTATACTGAAGTAGTACATGTTTAAGTTATACCTTTAGAATTTAAAGGAGTATATATTATGCATTCTATTATTACTCCAAATCCTTTCATGGATAGTTAATAGTCTCCCAAATCAGATACTACCATTAGCTTTTATCAGTTTTAAAGCCAAAGAAGTCACATTTGATGATAAAACAATACCACTCAAAAAAGTAAGCACAATATATTATTTATTTTACTAAGCTCGGGGTATAGCCCAGTGGTAGAGCGCTTGCCTCGCATGCACAAGGCTCTGGGTTTGATCCCCAGCACCACAAAAAAAAGGGGAGGGGAACCTTGGACCATGAAAAGTTGTGCAAACACATGTCTTTCCACCTCCACCATCATTATCATCGTCATCATCCCATTTCATTTCTGATCTTCCTTTTGGAGAATTTAGGAAATTGCTGCCACTTTGTCAATAATGGGTTACATTCCAGTTTATTTTCTAACAATTCTGTGCGTACATGATAGATTCTTATCATTCCAGGAAGAAGCTCTACTTCTGATGTACTAGACACACACAAGGCTCCATTCTCTCATCAGACCTTTCTTAACAAAGGGCTTAGTAAATCTATGGGATTTCTGTCCGTCAGAGACACAAAAGATGAGGAAGATTATTTCAAGGACATTTCATCAGATAATAATTCTGGACATGAAGATTCTGAAAATACCTGCTCCCCTTACCAGTTCAATACTAGTGGCCCTCACAAAAAAGCTATCCCTGGCATCGATGTGCTTCCCAAGAAGAAGACATGGGCTTCATCCATGGACTTGCTTTGCACGGGGGACAGAGACTTCTCCTCTGGAGAGGCTGGGAGATACCAGCACTGTCACCCTGGGGCAGTCACAGGACGGACGTCAACGACTCCCAGAAAAAAAGAGGCAAGATACTCCTATGGAAGTATAGCCTTGGATATCTTCGGCCCTCAGAAAATGGATCCAGTATACCACACTCGAGACTCGCCCACCTCCTCAGCAATATCAAGTGCTTTGGACCGAATTCGAGAGAGACAAAAGAAACTTCAGGTTCTAAGAGAAGCCATGAATGTAGAAGGTTAGTAATTTTGTGTGTGTCTGAGACAGAATTGAATTGAAATATTTAAAATTATGTTTTGAAATAAAGAAGGGTAATTCAACAATTCCACAAGTCTTATTTCCACTGCCAAGCTTTTGTACCCAGGTTACATTGACTTGTCTCTGTCGATTTCTGTTTGACTTTCACCAAAGCTGTAATCAAAGTATACTGCTTCCACAAAGTCATCCCTACAAAACACCCACAGTCCAGTCACTTTATAGTCTCTCAGTATTTTGGGTAGTGTATTTTTACGTGTGTGTGTGTGTGTGTGTGTGTGTGTTGTACTAGGAATTGAACCCAGGGGCTGTCTTCCTCTAGGCTACATCCCCAGCCCTATTTTATTTTTTATTTTGAAACAGGGTCTCACTAAGTTGCTGAGGCTGGCCTTGAATTTGCAATCCTCCTGTCTCCGCCTCCTAAGTACTAGGATTATAGGCATGCGCCACCATGCCCAGCAATCCTGTACATTTTTAAAGATTAAAGTTTTATAACTGCTGTTGCCTCCTGGGCAAACCCTGTGACATAGCTGATTAAAGTGAACTTTATGGTGCTTTCTAGTTCAGAGAGAGATGTGACATAATTAAGCATCATGTTCATCTTTAAGGCCATTGATCCAGTGTAACATTTTCAATTCTTAGATTGTCTTTAAAACAGCCTGCTAAAGGTCTGTTGCTCTGTTATGTAAGTTTAGTTCTAGAGCTAAAAATGCTCTCAGAGTTGTGCTTTACTTCTAGTAAAAGAAGCTTTGCAATTTTTTTTTAATTCAGGAATTGCAAACTAGTAAAGAATTTGGAATCATGGAATAAATTGTTAAATACTGTATATAAAATGCATTTTTTAAAAATTAGCCAATTATATGAGGTGGTTGTACATTTTCATCTGAAAAGATTGAAGTCTTTTAAAGACAGGAAATGAAAATTTAGAAATTTGTTTATTTACAATTTCACTATTTAACTTTTGGAATTGCTATGGCAAACACTAGACACTTCTTGTACCTTAAAACAAAGGTCTTCATCCGGGCATGATGACGCACACTTGTAATCCCAGTATTTGAGAGACTTGGGCAGGAGAATCACAAGCTTGAGGCCAGCTTCAGCAATTTAGTGAGACCCTCAGCAATCTACCGAGACCCTGTTTCAAAACAAAAAATAAAAAAGGGCTGGGGGTGTAGCTCAGAGGTAGAACAATCTCCAGAACCAAAAAAAGGGGATCTTCCATTTCAGAAGTTATATTTCATGCATATTTTAGTGTTGCATATTTTAGCTAGCTTATGAACAATAATTTAGCCTGGCCTTCCTATGAGCATCCCCTCATGGATACATTTATGTAAAGAAATCTTGTCCATTATGAAAAAGGACTGCCCTCAACGATTCAATAGGGAAAACCATTAGAGCCTAAAACTATAAATAGTGAAAACATGTACCAATCTAGATAAATATTTCTAACATTTAGGTTGATTAATATCTTTTTAATATGAATACTAAAAATAAAATCATAATTTCCAATGTCCTCATGTGTGATTTAGTTTCCAAGAATTATTTGCCTTAATATTTTGGCAAATTATTGATTATTATGGACTAGTAAAAACTTAGAAATTTTTTTTAACCCTTAAACCTTATTTTAAAAGTGAAACAGGAAATAAACCAAAAATTGATGGAACAGCCCGACACAGCGGAGCACATCTGTAATCCCAACAGCTCCAGAAGGCTAAGGCAGGAGAATCTCAAGTTCAAGGCAACTTAACAAGAACCTATCTCAGAATAAAACATAAAAAGGGCTGGGGGTGTAGCTCAGTGGTAGAGCGCTTGCCTCGCACGTGAGAGGCCCTGGGTTCCATCTTCAGTGCTAAAAGAAAAAACAAAACAAAAAAAAACTACTAGTAGAAAGATACTTAGTCTATTATATATACTATAATAGTCTGTCAAATATATTTTGTTTGAAAAGGTGATTTTTATTTTGATTGCCCATAACAAAATATATTAGACTACTGAAGCATACGCTCCTGTTATTTTCTCAGATAATGTGTATGCACATGTGTGTAAGTGTTAAGGAAACAGATAAACCAACTTGTTTCCAAATATGAATATATGCAAAGATGATGCATAATCTTTATTGAATCCTATTTGTTCAAAAAGTAGTTGTGATATATTATTTCCAGATTTAAAAAGTTTAGATTTGTTACAGGAGATACAAGCAAAGGAAAAGCATTCTTTTTAAAAATAAAATATGATTTGAATTGTTTGAAACAGGTCATTTTCTATCCTGAAATCCTTCTTTGCTATTGAAAAGTTTTCAAAAGCATTTGCTGTTGCGCGCGCGCGCGCACACACACACACACGCACACACACACCTATCCATGTTTTTCCAGAGGATATTTTAAAACCCAATTAAACACTTAAACAAAACCTGAAAATGTTGGTTTATTGTGAAAATACTTACATCACCTTAAATAAACCTCCATTATTATATTTGCAAGTAGTAGTAAATTATGCTTGCTTTAGACTAAAAGCATTATTTGAAAGGAATGTTTGAGGTTTGGATTTCAAAAGCAATAGTACTTATTATTTAGTTGAGTAACTTGCTGGTTTTATGCTGTGCTTTTTCTAAAGTAATTTATATTAGCTGTGCAAACAAAAAGTGAGGATTGTTCACATAGTTTTAACTAGTATTCAAAGAAGCATAAAGAATAGAAAATAATACAAATCTCATTTATCTCATTTAATTCTCATAAAAAGTCGGCTCTACCGAGCGCTTTTATGTGTGGCAAATCATGCAGAACAGTGGATGTCACTAATGCACACATTTTACATATTTCTTTCTTTCTAAATATTTGGATTTTCAAACATTTTAAAATAAATGCTCTGTGTAACTTGTATGATCTTTAAGCCTGGCAGTGGCTAATGGACCTGAGTAACTTTAGCGTTGGATGATGCCTTCGAGCACGTGTTGTCTAAACGTGTTTTTGAGCTGCTAAGACTGAATAACATACTCAAGACTGCATGGCTAGCTAGTGGTAAAGTTTCCATCATTTGGGGAAGTGTAGATTTCCATCATGGATTTTCAGAGTTCCAGTCTAAAGATTTCCTACTACATGGCCCTTCAATTTTTTTTTAAAGATATCCAGTGTTCCTTGCGCTAATATAACAACCAGAAGAAAAGAAATCACTGCACATCAATTTGTTCCTTTGAATGCCCAAGGAGAATCACTGACTAGTAGGCAACACGGTTGTCTCCTTCAGTCCCAGATGGATAGCCCTTTCCTTAGGACCTCCCCTCCTGAAGGAGTCGTGACCTAAATCCTCTCCACAGCATCTCCACCGCATTAACCAACCAACTGCGCAGGGAGACCAGACCTTAAAATCATGGCGTTTGGAACTAGAAAAAATCTGGCTACCATTTAAGCCAAACAGCTCATTTTCAGGGACTCAGAAAAGTAGACTAGTTTGCAAAAGGAGATACATAATTCATAATTTATATCAGGGTTGTATTTTGAATCCAGGTCTCTTGAGCACTATCATAAAATTCTTCCACTCTGCCATTCTGTTTGCAGGAAGAGACCAGATGCATTTCAAATATATATATATATATTTTTTTTTTTTTTTTGCGGTACTGGGGATTGAACGCAGGGGCGTTCTACCTCCGTGCTACGCCTCCGGCCCTATTTTTTTATATTTTATTTTGAAACCGGGTCTCACGAAGTTGCGGAGGGCCTCACTAAGGAGACAGAGAGAGAGAGAGAGAGAGAGAGACAGGGAGAGAGAGAGCGAGAGAGCTGAGGCTGGCCGCGAACCCGGATCCTCCGGTCTCTGCCTCCCAAAGTACTGGGATTACAAGCGTGCGCCACCACGCCCGGCCCTCAAATATATTCTTGAGAAGACTTTTTGACACTCAACTAACTGCCTCACAAGCCCCTTAAGACTCTCCTTAGTAAAATTATATAATTGTTAATACAATGAAACAAGATAGCATTATGAAAGAAAAGCTAAAAATGAGACACTTGGTTCTTTCTGCAGTAAAATGTACTGTACCGGGGTTAAGCAGAGCTCCACTGTGTTGCAGACTCTACTCTGATGGGGTGTTTTGGTGGGGGCCCACCACCAGAGGGTCTTTAAGGTGGTTAATCCTGTGGCCAATGAGATAAGCGAGTAAACTATCAAAAAGCACTCGTTAGCATTGAGTGCTCTGACTTCTTTGGGAACAAAATGAGAAAGTCAGGAAGAAAGATCCCAAGAAAGAAATTATAGCCGAAGTTTGAAAATTGTAAATCTAAGATTATGGTAATTAAGTTAACATTTAAACTTTTCTTTCTCTGGCTATATAGAGCAGTAGGGAAAGGACAGGAAGAAAGATACCTTAGGTTTCTCTTGTGGAAATGAGTTTTAAAATTTGATATTACTTTCTCTTTCCTCCCTTAATTTTTTTTTTTTCAGTGCTGAGGCTCAAACCTAGGACCTTGCATATGCTAGACAGGTACTCTATCATCAAGCTACAGCCCCAGATCTGCTTTGCTTTTTTTTTTTCTTTCTTTCTTTCTTTTTTTTTTTTTTTGTTTCCTTCTGCGGTACTGATAATTGAACCCAAGGGTGTTCTACCTCCAAGCTATACCTCATCCTTTTTAAAAATTTTTTTTTTGAAACAGGGTCTCACTAGGTTGCTGAGAGTCTCAGCCTCCCAAGCACTGGGATTATAGGCGTGCACCACCATGCCCACCACTTTACTCTTTTAATTTCACTTTTTTTCCCATCTCGGCATAGGACTATTCTAGTCTACTCTTTTCCTTTCTTCCTTATTCCCAGCATTGTCTTTTCTGCCTCTTTCTGCTACATCTCAAGACCTGAGAAGTTGTCTGTTTTCCAATAGCAGTATCTGACAAATGTCCCTGTCTCTCTTGTGAAGTATTACCACACACGCCCTACCCAGCGCTCTGTGGTTGGCAGTGGATTTCTCATTATGAGAGACTGACTTGGAACCAGTACTGTGAGTACAGTATGAATAGTACTCCCACACCCTGGGTGGGGACATGAATAGCATTCTGGCTTCCAATAGTCGAAACTGCCCTGCATTCTGCACCATACAGTACCATAAAGGAAAGTATGAAAAACAGATTAAGCTATTTTCTACAAAAGTGGTTGTGGTTAAATATTACTTATTTAATGAGCTGTTAGTCAGTCTACTTCACCTCAAAATTAAATATCGCTTCCTTCTTTCAAGTGCGGTGACCCTGATCCTAACCTACTTCTGTGACAGCCCTGTGAATACAGCTTCAAGTCTGTGTTGTGCAACTAGAATATGTGAGCACTTAAGTATGTGCACTTGTGCTCATTATTGAGGCTCCTCAGATTTCATTACGAGATTCTTATAGTTACATTCGTGTGTGTGTGTGTGTGTGTGTGTGTGTGTGTGTGTGTTACTGGAGATTGAACAACCCAGGGGCATTCTACCTCTGAGCCAGACCCCCAGCCCTAATTTATTTTTTGTATTGAAACAGAGTCTCACTAAGTTGCTGAGGCTGTTCATGAACCTGTGATCCTCCTATCTCAGCCTCCCAAGTACTGGGCTTACAGGTGTGTGCCACCACACTGGGCTTATAGTTACATTCTTGTAGTTGCATTCAAGTTTACATTCTGATAGTTACATTTAAGAAAAGCAGGGGATGGGTTAATAAATGCTATAGTTCCCATGAAGAGAGAGCAATTATTTCCACACTTATCTTTTTTAAAATCACAAACTGCTAAAGATGAACTATTTCAATTTTTATTTCTTTACCTTATTTCCCTTTGAGTAGCAAAACAAAAAAAAGAAAAAAATATGATTGGATTGTTATTTGATTACTGCATGAACTAAAATAATTTTATTGTTTAGTTTTATTTCATTTGTGCCAGTTCCACAGAAGTAAATACCAACAAGTGGGTAGTTTATGTGATTATTAGTCAAGTATCACATGCATTTTAGGTATTAATTATTTAATTATTATACCTCTAAGATATGAATATATTTTTCATATGTATATATTTGGGGGGGAAGTACTGGGCATTGAACCCAGGAGTGTTCTATCACTGAGCTACACCCCAGCCCTTTTAATTTTGAGGGGGAAATAGGGTCTCACTAAGTTATGTCACACCGTCCTTAAACCTGTGATCCTCCTGTCTCAGCCTCTCAAGTGTAGGGATTACAGGTGTGTACCATCATGCCTGGGTATATATTTTGTATATTTGAGATAAAAATCAACATCTTGGTCAGAAAAATTAAGTATCTACTCTTTCCAGGACTAGATTTTTTAAAGAGATTTATATTTTAGACCAACATTGTCCCTTAGACCTTATTCAATGGAGGAAATATTTTCTATCTGCAGTCCAACACAGTAGCTACTAACCATATGTGATTAATAAACAGTTGCAGGGTGGCTAGTGCAGCTGAGGAACTATTTTATTTTATTTAAATTTACACAACCAAGTTGGCTACTGGCAACCATATTGTACAGTGCAGATTTAGACCTTTCCTATATAAAGTTAGTCCAGTATAAAAACACTAACATTCAATAGAAGAAAGACAGGATTTAGAAACATTTGAGAAGAAGTAAACAACAAATCGTTCTTTACTTTAAAAAAGAATACAGGCCAGGCATGGTAGCACATACCTGTTCTCCCAGTACTTGGGAGGCTGTGACAGGAGCATTGCAGGTTCAAGGCCAGCCAAAGCAACTTAGCAAGACCCTGTTTCAAAATAAAAAATAAAAATAAAAAGGGCCGGGGGTGTATCTCAGAGGTAGAATGCCCCTGGGTTCAATCCCCAGTACCAAAAAAAAAAAAATTATCCAAATGGAAAAAATGATTTTGCATTTTCAAACACTAAGGAAAGTTAAAGATGAAATCAATGCAGATTTTCCAGTATCTGTGTTCATAGCAACATAATATGGATTTCAGACCCACAGAAATGGTGTCTTTGTTGGAAAGTAGGGACCTAATTTAAATCTACTTATATATCATGATTCACATAGATGCAGTTTGGCTTTGACATAGACACTTTCTGAGAAGCATAGATTGATATGTCTTAAAAAATGTAAATGGGTTGTAAATGTGTTTTACTAGCAATGGATGTCAACACAATTTTTAAGACCCAGCATTATAACCTCCAAAATACGTACTCATTTTATCCCAGTCCCTGTCTCTCTGACACAGTTCATTTCTCTGTATAAACCTGAATGCACTTCTCTGCTGCCAGCCATTTAGCGTTCCATCACCTGAGCAGGCTCTTCACCTAGCTCCTGAAGCCATCACAGAGACACTTCCCGCGAGTGTCTGTCCAGTCTCACCCTTTAGCATTTGCCATAATTCTCTTTCTCTCCCCGCTTTCCTTCTGTGCTTCCCTCTTTTACTCCTTCCCTCTCCATCACCTACCTTTTGTATGTATGAACAGAGAAATAAAAATATGTATGTGCATATATATGAAAAAAATGTCTATCCATCTACCTACCTACTCTTCTAAAGGCCATTTTATTTTTCCATGCCTTTATTCAGGTGGCCATACGTCCTTAAGACTAGCAAAGCTTTCAGGCCTTGCCTGATTGAGGAATCATTCTCTCACCTTCCCAGTTTAGAATGATGGCCTGTGTTTTTTTCATTCAAAGTATTTCTTTAAAGGGTTTGTTTCTCCTCCTACAGATGTCAGAAATTTGGCATGGTCTAATTCATAGCTGTATCCCTAGGATCTGCCACCATACCTGACATGTGATAGGTATTAAATGTTTCTTACTTTAATCTGAGTATTACAATGTGACTATTAAAGAATTTTAGTTTACTCAGTGGTGCTATCTCAGATATGGGATACAATAATATCATTGGGCCAGTCATACACCTAGCAACAAAAAAATCCCACTTCCTCCTTTTCCATTTTGTCCAATTCTAAGTAAACTCACATACTCATCAATTAGAAGCTGAACAACCAACAGCAAATGTAATCAATTTCCTACTAAACTGCAGTCTTTGAGAGTTTTAGAAGGGACAGTGAAATCGAAACAACAAAGAATCTTGGAGAATGCTGAAAGAGTAGTATAGCAGAGTGGGGAGGTGGTGTGTGCCTGTAAGGCCAGTACTTGGGAGGCTGAGACAGGAGGATCACAAGTTTGAGGACAGCCTTCAATAACTTTACGAGACCCTGTTTCAAAATAAAAAATAAAATAGGGCTGGGGGTATAGCTTAGTGGTAGAATATTCCTGGGTTCAATCCCAAGTACCACAAAAAATTTAAAAATTTTTAAAAGAGTAGTACAGCAGGCCTCAACCCAAGTCATGGCCCAAGGATGTGGCTGCATCGCACAGGACCCCCACAGAGGGAACTTGAGACTGTTCCTTCTTTTTTCCATTCCTACCTCTGCACAAGTTTTACACATATAGAGTGACTTGCAGTTTACAGAATGTTTGTCCATATACCCTTCCTCACTTGCATATACTCATACTTGCATGAGCTTCGTTCCTCCAGGTTAAAAATTCTATTCATCACGTCTAACTCTCAGAGTATTTAGAACACATCCTGTTGGTCACAGCATGGTGTAATATAGAATATGATGGCTCTGGAGAACACATATGAGGTATAATCTCTCATCTCCAGAAGTTAATCCCCTGAAGAGGAAGCATAGAGAAGAACCCTTACTATATGAGTCCATGAGCCAGGCACGGCAGTGCACACCTGTAATTACAGTACTTGGGAGGCCGAGACAGGAGGATCTCAGGTTCACAGCCAACCTCAGCAACTTAGCAAGACCCTGTTTCAAAATAATAAATAAAATAGGACTGGGGCTGTAGCTCAGAGGTAGAATGCCTCTGGGTCCAATCCCCAGTGCTACAAAAAAATAAATAAATAAATAAATAAAAACTATATATATATATATATATATATATAATAACTATATATATAAATAAAAAACTATATAAAAATATAGAGAGAGAGAGAGAGAGACCATAGTGATATCACTTGTGTTTCTCTGCTTTGTTTGAAAATTGAAGTATTTTATTTATTAGGACCCATTTCCTTAAAAATGTAAGATTTAAAAAATGTTTTATAGTGCCGAGCTGTAAAAGCTGTCATTTTAGCTCACTTCTCTTGGAAATCTGTGTGCCATTTGAGTCATGTACTAAAGGTAAAGAGATGCCACGCTAAAGTGGTTATTTCATTCCTGTTTTTGCAGTTGGCCGGGTTGCACTTTCTACCTATTACGTGTCTGAGCTTGAGTATGTGTCACTTGTAATGGTGTTTTTAGATTACAGTTTGTGCTGGCTTGGATTCATTTTAATGTGCATATTGTAGACTAAAATAGTTTTATGTAAGCCCAGAATATAATGTAAATCTTCATAATCGAAGCCTGGTGTCCTAAACATTTAAAGGATAGTATTCACAGCTAGGTGCCGTAGCGCACAACTGTGATACCAGATACTCTGGAGGCTGATGCAGAAGGATCACAAGTTCAAAGCCAATCTTGGCAGCTCATGAAACCCCGTCTCAAAATCAAAATTTTAAAAAGGAATGGGGATGTAGGTAAGTGGTAGAGCGTTTGCCTAGCATGCACAAAGCACTGGATTCAGTCCCCAACACAGCAAAAAAGTGTGTGTGTGTGTGTGTTCATGACAACATGCCACAGTTTTTAAAGTGCTAAGTGTGAGCCTGGTGTGGTGGTGCATACTTGTATTCCCAGTACTTGGGAGCCTGAGACAGGAGGATCACAGGTTCGCAGCCAGCCTCTACAATTTAGCAAGGCCCTCTGCTACTTAGCAAAACCCTGTTTCAAAATAAAAAATAGAATAGGGCTAAGCATGTAGCTGAGAGGTAGAATCCCCCTGGGTTCAATCCATAAATAAATAAGCTAAGTGTATTATGTGGTGGTGGAAATTGTGGCTCTTTTTTTGTCAATAACTTTTGACAAAACACTTGTCTACTGAAAAACTTCTTTTTATTGTTGCTATATAAGTGGATTCGATGTGAATTTTGTCCAGAGGATAGGGTTACAATTAAAGGATAATAAAACATTTGTCAGATTTCTCCACCTCATATTTTGGCAAAAATAGTAATTAAACAGTACAAGAAATTGAAGGATCTCTTCAATTTTCAGAGTACATGTGTATGATTATAAAATCTCTATAAGTAGACTTGTATCCAAATCTTAATTCTTTAAGCCATTCTTTTTTTAGTTTCTATTCTTTTCATTTTTCCAATGACTATTCTACAAAATGCTTTTTGGAGAAAATATATTCATCTATGTTGTATGGGTTTATATATTCACACACTCAATTTGATGCTTCTTCTTTGGTGACATATGTCTGGGCTTTTTTTATACTCCCATTTGCTCTTTTACACTCATTAGAATTTCTAACATTACAATTTTTTCCTAAAACTTTATTTTCTATATCTGAAAATTAGATACTCCTAAGAAGTCAATAGGAAGGAAATTATCTAATGAAATGAGGAATACTCATGATTCTAAATGGACTCTAGTACATTGATTTGTATATTGTAAGCTTCATTTAAGTATTTACTAGATGAGAAAAGAAATTTGTAAACCAACAAATAAGACATTGAGACTAATCTTATCCCACAAAAGGCAAATACATTCAGTTCTGCAATTGTAATGGTAAAAGCTCAAAATTTTCCCAGCACAATTCTAACACTGCAATGCCACACGCATTTCATATAATGTGTATTTAGATAGTATCAATAGGTCCATTGCACATGACTCAAAAATTTTAGAATTTAGAAAATTTCTAATGTTCTGTAAATTAGTAGAAGTATCTTTCTTAGTTTAAAAAATAATCTTACACTTTTCAGCTAAAATAATAATCACTAGGTTTTATTGATCCTGAGAAATGAGTACATGAGGATTTATGATACTGTTTGTTTTTGTGTCTATTTAGGTACTTTAATAATAATCAGTTTTTTAAAAAATCACCCCGTTAATACCACGTTCCTGGGGTCTGTACCAAATGTAAAGTGCCAGGATTAGACACTCAAGTATAGATAGAAAATGTATTGTTAGTGTCTGGATCCTCCAGAAAGAAAAGTTGTTAGTAATGTTAGGAAACTTGATTGAAAATTAGGTATTGCATTTCTTCTATGGACTGGAACAGAGGAAGAAAAACACATCTGTTTGTTTAGGGCCTACTGGAAATCTTTATGTATGTAGGTCATCTCAGAGAGTCAAGAAATGTTCCCGCCCAAATGATCAGTAAGCATGGGTTATGTGCTTCTCCATGTAGACCGATACAAGATGCTCTTGGTAAAGGATATATCATTTCATAATAGTTTCTGGAAAAGTAAAATTTGTTATTTAATTCCAAAATGGAAATCCCATGTTTATACGGGCTAATCTTTTTCCTAAGCATGACTGAGTAGTAAGTTTTGGTTTAGAACTTTAATCTGATTATAATCTTTTTGTAAGCATGACTAAGTAGTAAATATTGCCTGGGAATTTTAATCTGGTTATATCTGCCATGCCATTACATAAAAGAAACACAGCTAAGAACATTTTAAAAGATAACAGTCCAGAATATGAGAAGCTCTCTCTCACACACACACACACACACACACACACACACACATCTTACTACTTCAATTAACAGAGATATTTCTACCCTTATTACAATCATAGAAGAAAAAGGTTTTCCTACTTCTAATAGGCTAAGCTAGTTCATGTTTCTAAAATGCCAGTCCTCTATTAGTATAAAGTAGTAAAGCATCATAAAGTAATGGCTCCACCCCCACCCCCAGGTATGGAATCAATAACATTTACAGACCAATCATTCATCAAAGGAATAGGATTTGTTGTCATATTTTTGAGAGAGATTTATCAAAGTTGCATTTATTTGTTTTACAGGAGGAACTCAGAGAGTGAAAAAAGTTTACTTAGTAGAACTATTATATAGCATTGGCAAATAATGAATTTATTTACGATCTTACATTCACTTTGCAGAAATAGTTATAAAACAGTAAATTCATTTATTGCTTAATATGGGGTGCAAAGTTGTTATTGCAAAGCATAACATCAAGTGACTGAAAGTACTTAGTTTATTGAATAGGCTTACTGTGACTTCCTACTCTTCTTTATACAGTATTAAAACCATGTTGCCTCTTTAAATTTGGGCTCCTCTCCTTGGCCTTGTTGGTTTTACTGTCCTATGAATTGCAATTTTAGGTTTATAGTTTGGTTGATTCCTTGGAAAAATCCCACAAAACATTATCATGAGTGCTCTGTAACAGAACAAAAGTACTTTGGTCTCCCTAGAAAATGACAGCTCTTTCTAAGTAACTATTTAACTTGTTTATAATATCTTATGCCATTAAGTATAAACTGGTATTAGATGAAACTATTGTTTTCAGTCCTCCACAATCCTTTCAAGTCACATTCCTATTATACTGGAGGATTTGGAAAATCGCCTATTTTACCATGAATATTCTCTGTGGTAGAATGCTATCATTTAGAAAAAAAGTACTGGTAAATACCTTGATTTTCAATTCTAAAACTCTCTCCACTAATTATAGTATTACTTGATATTCATGTTCTCTAGAAACAAAGCTGGACAAGTGTCAGTCTGCTTTACTATCCCTTGTCCTCCAGGTAAACGTTCTCCTAGGGAAGACATGGAACTTCTTTGCCATCAAGTCTGCGGCCAGTCGTCTCTCCTTCCCTCATCTGTGTAAAGCTTTGTCTCAGCTTGACCTCTCAATTCTCACAGTCCACCAGCCCCATCCCAGTTCCATAAGCCTGGTTCCTATGGAGCCATTTAACTATCCTACTTATTCGTTAATTTATTTTTCTTTTAACAACCTTATTGAACACCTTCTAGCACAAGGAATAATTAATTTATTGTGTGAAGCGCCTGTCCTTTTGCATATACTGGAAAAGAATCCCTCACCTACCTTGGTTACCTGCTCCACACACCCCATGTCTCTCCTCAGTTCTGGGTATTTCCCACGGAGTACTTTCTCCAGTGCCAAGAAAAAGCCATAGAACAATTCTGAGGAGCTCCACTAAAATTCATGCATTCTACCCTCCCTACATTCTTTTGGTCACATGAAAGATTTCATGTGGTTTTTGCTGACCCTTATCACATTCTTCAAAACATAATTTCTTCACTCTTTTCAAACTTCAAGCAAAACATGATCCCAGGAAGTGATTCACTTTTTATTACCAGGCCATTTTATGATGTGAATATCTGGGGATTTCCTCTGTACTTTTACCCATTCCCTAGCCCATCAATTATTTTAAGAAGAAAAGGGTTTTCCTCCTTGCCAAACTAACCATCCCACGTGTGTTCTTTTTTCCATCTCCTGTTTGCTTCAGCACATTTTTCCATCAGTTTTTCCCACTACCATCTGCAACTTCAAACTTCCCCACTAGACAAGCTTATTTTCCACGGCCTGAAATCATGCACAGACGTTCCGCTGTGCCAAAAAGACTCCCATAACTCTGTTTTTACCTTTACTCTTCCAAATCATCGAACTTCTTGAAAGAACTTTTCTCAACTTCTGACTGTCTAGTTTTTTTTTGACCCTCTTTGATTTGATTTCTGACCTGTTGGTTCTCTTGAAGGTCATCTGTTTCCTTTGTGTAACAATTATATTCATTTATTCACTCAAAATATTTGTGCTTGCTGTGCACCGGGAATGTGGTAGATGTCAAAGAGCTTATAATTTAGGAAAGGGAAGCAAATAAGTGGAGAACTACTAGGTATGGGAAGAGTTGCAATTAATTAAGCATAGAGTGATACAAAAGTAAGAGAAGCATTGTCTAACTCAGCCTTTAGTTGGCCGTAAAGGCTTTTAGGGAGATGATGAGACTTCTCAAAGGAAAAAGAGAAGGCATTCAGATAAAGAAGCAAAGCAGTATTTCTAGCAGAGCAAGTATCTTCCAAGAAAGAATCTGAAAGTTTATAGGGCTTTTGGTTATTTGCAAACTCAGTAACACAACTGCGGAATTTATTTGGGAAAGTGGATGGTGATGAGGCTTTTACCTGAATCTAGTTTTTAAAGTCATTTTTAAATTTCTGTGTATATTTAAGTAAGGGGGGAGTGGAGAGAAATCTGTATTTTTACCAGATTCTCACAAATGAATCTATGACTTCAAAATAGAAGAACCGGCTGGGTATGGTGGTGCACGCTTGTAATCCCAGTACTTGGGAGGCTGAGACAGGAGGATCCGGGTTCGTGGCCAGCCTCAGCTACTTAGGCCCTCCACAACTTAGTGAGACCCTGTTTCAAAATAAACAATAAAAAATAGGGCTGGGGGTGTAGTTTGGAGGTAGAGTGCCTCTGAGTTCAATCCCCAGTACAGCAAAATATATATATGAAGAACCACTGCTATAAATGTAGGTGGGGAGCTGGTTATGAAAGGTTTGAATACCACGCTAAGGAGTTTTTGAACTCTGTCCTGAAGGACTCTAGTTTGAGGGAGTTTAAGAAATACAGTGTCATGCTCAGATTTTCAGTTCTGGAAAGTTGGCCCTCTGTAATGTGAATTATCCTAGGAAAGGATCAGGACTGAAGAAAGAGAGCTTAGGAGACACGGAGCAGTCCAGACATGAAATGAATAGTGCTCAATCTTAGGACCTGTGGGGATGAAAAAAGGAGATGGGTCGGAAATATTTTGAAGGTAGGAACCAGGCATGGTGATGCACGCCTGTAATCTCAGTACTTGGGAGGCTGAGACAGGAGGATCGCAGGTTTGAAGGCATACTCAGCAACATAGCAAGACCCTCAGCAACTTAGTGAAACCCTGTTTCAAAATAAAAAATAATAAATTTTAAAAGGGCTGGGGGTGTAGCTCAGAAGCAGAACAACCATGGGTTTAATCCCTGGTACCACCAAAAAAAAAAAGTGTTCAGGAGGTAGGATTCAGGTCTTCTTTAGGTCACTTGCCCTGGGCCTCCCCCACCATGTATATATAGGACCTTCTCTTCAAAACCTATGCAGCGCCCCTTCCCCCAGGGCCTATTAGCTCATGCTGGTAGAAATAAATATCCTGTCTCAAATTGCAAATTTGTATAATTCTACATTTTAAATTCTCTGGAATTGTGACTTTGGACTTTCAGACCCTTGTAGCACCTAACAGAATTATGCATAGCATTCCTGAATCTGCCTGTCAGTGATTATGCTTATATAGCACACGCTCTGTTCTGAGAGTTTTGCATATGTTCTTTTGTTTAATTCCCACAACAAACCCTATGAGATGTGCACTATTATTATACCCTTCTCCTCCCCCCACCCAAAAAAGTCACTGGGAGATTAAATTACTTTCCTGAGATCCAAACCCAGGCAGTCTGGCTCCACAGTCTGTGCTCTTAACCAATATGCCAAACCATCTCAAAATTAGAACCTCAATGTTTGAATACAGGACAGGGATTGGTAAATTTAATGCAATGTATAAAATGTTCTAGTCCAGCAATAATAAACATTTTTTTATTTGTGTGGAACAGCTCACAAGTTTGCTTTCTAATGTTTTTGTTTTAATCCCTTTAGAACCAGTTCGAAGATTCAAAACTCACCACAGTGATATCTTTAGTACCTCCAGTGAAAGTCCATCTATTATTTCTTCTGAATCAGATTTCAGACAAGGTAAGAGGAACCTGAAAGAAGCGAAATGTTGCTTTAAGAAACCACAGTTATTATTCTTTTTCAGTAATGCTGAAATAAAATTGTCAAAATTTAAAAACTAAGCTGGGCATGGTGGCGCATGCTTGTAATCCCAGTACTTGGGAGGCTGAGACAGGAGGATTGTGGGTTTGCAACCAGCCTCAGCAACTTAGTGAGGCCCTCCACAACTTAGTGAGACCCTGTTTCAAAATAAATAATAAAAAATAGGGTTGGGGTGTAGCTCGGAGGTAGAATGCCCCTGGGTTCAATTCCCAGTACGCAAAAAAAAAAAAAAATTAAAAACTATAAAATGCTTCCATTGACTCACTTTAATAGTAGTAGAGGAACTTGATAGAAGTTTCATCAAACAACAATGTATTCATTTTCATCATACAGGCAGAAAGTCGCTGTCTTTAAAAATAACATGACTTAGCCGGGCATAGTAGCACACGCTTGTAATCCCCAGTACCTGGGAGGCTGAAACAGGAGGATGGCATTTTTGCGGCCAGCCTCAATAACTTGTGAGGTTCTCCTCAATTTAGTGAGACCCTATTTCAAAATAAAGAATATAATAGGGCTGGAGGTGGAGCTCAAAGGTAGAATGCCCCTGGGTTCAATCTCCAGTACTGCAAAAATAAAAAATAAATGACATGACTTATGTCAAGAGTTTAATAACAGCATTAATTTGGCTATGTGAATATGATTTGTACAAAGTATCATGTATGTCTGCTAAATGCTCAAGTTTTAGGTAAGTTTGTTTTGATGTTTTTATCGCCTATGCTGTTACTCCTTTTTCACTCACTCTTAGTGAGAAGAAGTGAAGCTTCCAAGAGGTTAGAGTCCAGCAGTGGTCTCCCGGGAGTAGACGAAACCCCACACCAAGGCCAGGCACAGAGACCAAGGTACGTCAGATGAGAAGGAGTCATGATCCATTTCCAGTGACTGGTGTTTTTTCTTTGTTGTTATTGACGTGTTTTGCTTTTCTTTCTTAGAATCAAATTGGATTTTTACATTTTTTATTTGGTGCATTATAATTTTACATCATATTGGGGTATAGAGAGTGTCAGGTTGGATTTTTTAAATCCTCTTTTCTTAATTTTTTCCATTTTCCTTTTCTCTTCCTTTCCCCTACTTTTTAAGATCTCAGAAAAATTGCTGGATATTGCTCAGTGGTAAAGCTCTCAGTGGTAATTGATATAGCTCAGTGGTAAAGCACTTGCCTAGCATATGCAAAGACCTGGGTTCAATCCCCAGTACCACCACAAACAACAACAAAAGGCTCTCTCAGAAATTCATCCAATTCTATGAAAGACAAGGTATTAGAATCTTAAAAATCAGGATTGGCTCTGATTATAGTTCTTGGTTTTTAAAATTATCTATATGAGATTACAAACCAACAGTCAAGAATATGAAGGCACAGCATTTAAAATCTGTGAGAAGACAGTAAATCTTCATTTCTTAAAGAATAATACTTCTTTTGAAAGGTTACAACATACTCCACCAGTGAAAATGTATTTGTTGAATGAATAATGAGTAGATTACTACCAAATAATCTATTATGTAAAAAGTTCATTATTCAATATGTAGCTTAAAAGAGGTTATCTGTTTTTTTAAAGCCTGATTTGGGCTTAGAGTTCATTTTCATACTGAAATACTTGATAGATTTCTTCTAAGGTGTGAGTATTATTTTTGCTAGGCTTAGGATTGTAGTATTATAGTTGTCTATTGATTTGCTTTATACTAGAAGATGTCAAGTCAGTAGTGAATATGTTGCTGTATTTAATTGTCATGTGTACACAGGTCCCTTACAGAAACAAATGATGATGTTAATGCTAGGTTAATTTAAAATGTATAATAAGATATTAGCGATCCAATTGTTGCTTTAGAATTTACCCCAAAAATATGGAAATCCTTTTAAGCTTGAGTGCCACCAAATATAAGAAAATAATTTGGAAATTAGCAAAAACTTGCCCCCTCACTGATTAATTCTCCCAGACACTGTATCACATCGGTAAACTATTAATAGACCAGGTAATCCTAGCCATATGATTAAAACAATTTGTTCATGGTTTAGAGTTCAAGTAATTAAATCTACCACACTAAATCTATACCTTAATTAGTATTCCAATTTTTTATTAAATTTATTTTTTTCTTTTGTTTCTTGTGCCTTTTAGTCTATATTGTTTTGTTATTTTATTTAAGGAAAACTCTAATAAATATTCATATACCCAAAGCAATGTTATATTTACATTTTATAATACTGTTGTGATGACAGTATTGAACAAGATAATTTTGAACAAGAGATAGAAAACAAAGACAGATCTGTACTTGGTATTACACTTTTTTTTTGGTACTGGATATTGAACCCAGATTCTTATAGTGCTAGGCAAGTGCTCTACCATGAGCTACATCCCCAGCCCTTTTTATTTTTGTACTGAGACAAGATCTCGCTCAGTTGCCCAGGCTGACCTCAAACTTGTGATCCTCCTTTTTCGGCCTCCCAAATAGGTAGGCTTACAGGTGTGTACCACCTTGCCTACTGATACTATGCATTGGGGGGGGGGGTAATTGGGGATCAAACCCAGGAGCATTCTACCTCAAGCTACACCCCCAGCCCTTTTTATTTTTTATTTTAAAACAGGGTCTCACTGAGTTGCTGAGGCTGGCCTCGAACCTGCATTCCTTGTGTCTCAGTCTCCCAAGTACTGTGATTACGGGGGTGCACCACCACACCCAGCTACTGCACCTTTTCTTAATGAAGCAAAAACGTATGGGGATGACAGCAATAGAAAGCCAATATTGAATAGCACTAAGCTCAGTGTTGAATTGAGGGAGAATTTTTTAGAATCCATTCTTCTATATATATCTGATTTAGAGAAAACCTATGAATACTTAATACTATGCCCTTTTCGATTGTTTGAAAGGAGAGATAACAACTGGAAGAATTATTGATATTATATGTTAACAATTTGTTTTTAGTTTATTGAAGAAATATTCCCTCAAAACAAAATTATATCATTTTGTGAGCTTTATTTCAGTTTTCTTAATAAAGAAACTCAAAACTGGCAAAATTATGAGAGAATCACAACTTTGACTATTTCCAAATTTTATTTAAGGAAACATTAACCTTAAGGCCACCTTAGTTTGTCAAATCCATTTTTTAAGGATAAGCTATCTTTTGTTTCATGATTCATGGGGAAAAAAAACCCCATGTGCTGTTCATAGCATCTGAGTTAGATACAGGTACAGGTGAAGGAAAACCATCTCTAGAACAAGTGGATGGGTAGGTGCATGTATGTATTGCCTCTGTCAGTCGCTAAGTTTTATTTCTTTTAACTAGTTCCATCCTTTTTCTACCCACAGAAGTGCACATTAACTAAAATACTGTCTAAATTCCTTATACAATTTTCTGAACATGTACAAAGGTTTCTGATAATATCCTCAACATGCTGGTGCACAATCACGAGCTGCTGTTTTGTTCTTTAAGTTGCATATTTGTGAGATCTATAAACAGTACTGTATTTATACATGTTGCATGTTTGCTTATTAAAAAAAAATTCCATTCCCTTTAGCTAGAATGAAATGGCAAAACAGATCCAGACAGGGCTATTGATTTCTATCACAGGGGTGGGGGGAGATTAACAGGAAATTATGAGTCAGATGAAACAGAATGAGTAATTGTTGGATTCTGAGCTATCAAAAGTGTCTTTCAGTGACCCAAAAGGATATTCAAAGCTGTTTCCAAAGAGCCTCTCCAAGTCTTTTTATGTGTTAACTTTTGAAGTACAGTTTATACATGGTACATTCCCTCTGCCTCTGTGACAGTCCACTCAGTGAGGTGCCCTTTTACCGACTTCCAACAACCCATTTATTCACTCTTCAGTGATAAAGATTTTTCTGGATTTTTGGTTTGTTTGTTTTTGCTTTTCCCTATCAAACATTTCAGTCTTAGCTGGGTATGATGGTGCACACCTGTAATCCCAGTACTTGGAAGTCTGAGGCAGGAGGATTGCAGGTTTGAGGCCAGCCTCAGGAACTTAGAAAGCTCTCAGCAACCTAGCGAGACCCTGTTGCAAAACAAAACAAAACAAAAATTTAAAAAGGGCTGGAAGTGTAGCTCAGAGGTAAAATACCTCTGAGTTCAATCCCCACTACAAAAAAGAAATTCAGTGTTTATGGAAACTTCTACCAGATATTGTGTTGAAAGAGAAAAATAATAATCATTTTTGCTGTGGGTAGCTCTGGTGTAAAATAATTTAAGCAAAAAGGACAATATATTTGATGAAAACACCACATTTGAGTTAAAATGTATTCTCGGGTCCGGCCCGAGAGTGGCACGAACTGACAGGGAAGTAAGTGTCCACGGCCCGAATAAACAGCACCACGGGCCGGGAGACAAGTCAAGCAAGATCTCGTTTATTAGAAAGACAATCACACTTTTAAAGTAAAGGCCATAAAGGAAACTCCCGGGCAGTAGGGTGTGGCCCAATGGCAAGCGACAGTCGGGTCATTACGCCCCCCTGTAACCTATCATAGGTGGAGGCACCTGTTGTCTGTGAGCACGGAAGGAGGTAACTGCCTATCATAGCCCTCCTGAGGTTAGGTGGGGCTATCTGCGGGACCTCCCTCTGAGGGGTCCGCCAGCGCCATCTTTGCCATTGATATGCTGAGTCACTGCCACGCGGAAGAGGCCCGGTACTCTAGAGCAGGCTTCTGCTAGTCCACCAGGCCCTTTCATGGCACTGGGTGGAGAGCCCAACAATGTACAGATTCAAGTTATTATCTTTGACCCTCAAAGGAGGGTAAGCCATAAGATTATATTCAGTCACTCACTCGACTTACAATTTTTGAGCACCCCTCACATACTACATATTTGTAGGCACTAGAGAAAGAGTTAAAACAACAATGAAAAACTCCCTCAAGAGATTCTAGAGATGAGAGAGAGCCGCTAAACCATAAAAATCAAGTAATAAAGTGTCAGGTAGTGGTAGAACTCTGAAGAAACAAATGGGATAGAGTTAGGGATGTGGTGTCCAAATTCTATTCTATGCAGATAGTACAATCAAAGAAGGACTCTCTCAAGGGGAGACTTTGAATAGAAATCTGACTGAAGTAAGAGAGTGATCCCTTCAAATATCAGCAGGAAGAATGTTCCAGATAAAAAGAACAGCAAGTGCAGTCGTGCTGAGATGCAAGAGACCTGTTGCATGTTGGAGGAACAGCACAAAGGGCAGTGGGGGTGGAGGGCATTGTAACCAAGGCAGGGTAACCAAGTAGCCACGAGTAGAGTACTGTAGATGTTATTCCAAGTGTAATGGAAAGCCATTGGATCATTAAAAACATGAAGAGCCATGATCTAATTTACAATATAAAGGGATTGCTCAAGGAACAGATTGTGGGAGTACAAGACCAGTCAGGAGACAGTTAATCTGTTTGAGATAGGTGCTGCACAAACTTGGTTGTTAGTGATAGGAAAAAAGTCAGATATATCTTCTAGGTTGTACCTTCAGGATTTGCTACTGAATTCAATGCGGAATTTGTAAGAAAAAAGAAACAAGTTATATCCTAATCGATGGAAAGTGATTGAGAAGGTTAAATGTGTGTGTATGGGGGGGTGTCGAGGATTTGGTTTTGGAAATGTTAGGCTAAAGGTACATATTAACATCCAAGTAGAACACTCTCATTGCCTTGCCTTTTTTTTTAATGCTGGGGGTTAAACCCAGGGGCATTCTACCTCTGAGCTATATCCCCCAGCCCTTTTTATTTTTTATCGTGAAACAGAGACTCACTAAGTTGCTGAGGGTCTTGCTAAATTGCTGAGGCTGGCCTCAAACCTGTGATCCTCCTGTCTCAGCCTCCCAAGTACTGGGATTATAGGTGTGCGCCACCACACCGGCTTCTCATTGATTTTTATTGCAACCACAATAGTGAGAAAAAGTCATCAGTTGAGAGAGGAATGGGAGAGTACTTGGAGCTTTGAAAAGAGGAGAAAGAAGATATAAAATATCTCTCTAAGAAAATGAGTCACCAGACAGTGCTGTGGGCCCAGTGAAATCAGTCATCCTCGTTCCTTGAGCATGGAGGTTGCATGGAAAGAAAAGATTTTAATGCTGGACCTTAGAATCCAGGCAACATAAGGACAAGAGAAAGGTAACAGCTAGAAAGAAAGTGGTAGGAACAGTGAATTGAAATTATTGAGTCAACGAATTATCTGAAGAAGGGTATTCGATGCAGTAAGCTAGGAAAAACAAGATTGCATGTGCTGTGGGAGAACAGAAATAGGAAATTGGAGGTGGTGAGGTTGTTGTTAATAGCCAGCATGACCATGGAAATAGGTAGCAGGCTGAGGTGGGAGGAGGCCCGAATGTTGGAAGACTCCTAAATTGGTGTATCACCACCATGAAAAAATGGCAGGAGCAGTGGTTGAGAAAAAGACCAAGTCTGGCACTTAAATCATTGGTTAATAAGGGGGGAGTGGCCAGCAGGAAAATAAATGTCTAGGACAAAGTAGAGTAGTAGATGTTATGATCCCATCCCATGTACTTGAGGGGAGCTGGGGGTTATTGAAGAAGGCGTCAACAATGGTCTGGAAGATGAAATAAGAATTAGGGAGCATCTCATCCCACTTCTCAGGCTCAGTGGTACATGCCTGTAAGAATAAAACAGTCTCTGCCTGTAGTTCTCTCAGGCAGAGACAACAGGGAAGCAGTCTTCAGAGGCTGCTGGAACATTCAGAGAAGAGGGGAAGGATATAGATCTACCCAACAAGACAGCATTATGGCAGTACAGAAAAGTACAACTGGATGTTACTGTCTACTATAGTCTATTTCTACCCACAGAACACTTCTGACAACAAATATATACATGGGGTTTTTCTTCACATCAATCACCACTTCTCCAACTCTCTGGACACTGGCTGAGTGTCCTACAATTTAATTCAGCTTCAATACCTAATACCTGGAGTTACCATCGGGTCACATAAGTTAAGGGCTCCCACAGCCCCCCTTCAGGTGCTGGTTACAGTCCCAGGCTTCCTGAACTTCTGACCACCAGCTATAAATCAGGGGTTCCCACAGCCTGCTCCTCAGGTTTGATAATTTGATAGAATGGCTTAGGGGCGTTTGTGGAGGTTTAATCACATAGGCATGACTGATGATTAACTCCATCTCCAGTCCTTCTCCCTTCCCAAGAAGCTGGTGTGGGGGCTGGGGCTGAAAGTTCTAGGCTTCTAATTAAGGTTGGTTCTTTCTGGAAACCAGCCTCCCTGAAGCTAGATAGGGTGCCACCAAGAGTTTCTTCATTAAAGAAAAAGAGGCTCCTGTCACCCAGGAAATTCCAAGGGATTTAGGAGCTCTGTGTTAGGAATAAAAGACATATCTATCACCCAGGAAATTATAAGGACTTCAATAGGTCCATGACAGGAACTAGGCTCAAAGACCAAATATTAGAACAAAAGATTTTCTGATCACCCCTATCCCCCAGAAGATTCCAAGGGATTTAGGAGCACTTGAGGACCAGATTCTTTCTTCCTCTTTCTCTCTCCATACATATATATACACACACATATACACACATATACACACACATACATTCATACTTATGTGTGTACATACACACACATCTATATATCTTATTATGCTACACTGTATATGCAAAGAATCTTCTAAGATGAAAAATACAGTTTGGTTACATTCTTGATACCTCGCTTAACATGATGTTTTCTTCATTAGCCTTAGAAGAATTCTTTTCTTCCCAATCATTACTTTTCTCCTCTTTTCTATGTAGCAGACAATATGAAACACCTCTTGAAGGCAACTTAATTAATCAAGAGATCATGCTAAAACGGCAAGAAGAAGAAATGATGCAGCTGCAGGCCAGAATGGCCCTTAGACAATCCCGACTGAGCCTGTATCCAGGAGACACAATCAAAGCTTCCATGCTCGACATCACCAGGGATCCTCTGAGAGAAATTGCCCTGGAGACAGCCATGACCCAGAGAAAACTGAGGGTAAGTTGAGTCTCAGGTTACTACATCTATGCTTGCTCTCAGAGAGTTTAAGCAAAGTACTTTTAAAAAGTCCTAAAGTTGCCTGTAGATGAAATTGAAATTCCATATTAGTTTCCATTGGAATTGCTAATTTGGGGAATAATTCTCTTTTTAATCAAAATATGACTGCATTAGCTCTAAGCTAAGCATCATAACTTTATATAATATTCAAAAAGAGGAAAGAACCAATTTATATTTATTATCTTGTATTTGAATTATTTTAATGTATATATTCTTCTATTTGAATATTTTTCTATAACATGTGATTTTAAATATATTTTTATGAACATAAGCTCAAAATGAACATGGTCTTCTTTCTCTTATAAAACATCATGGAGCCAGGCGTGGTGGCGCACGCTTGTAATCCCAGTACTTTGGGAGGCAGAGACCAGAGGATCTGGGTTCGCGGCCAGCCTCAGCTCTCGCTCTCTCTCTCCCTGTCTCTCTCTCTCTCTCTCTCTCTCTCTCTCTCTCTCTCCTTAGT
>PVJS01018891.1:0-34334 GCA_004027185.1 Glis glis | reverse complement strand
CTTTATTTTTGAAACTGGGTCTCACGAAGTTGCGGAGGGCCTCACTAGGTAGAGAGAGAGAGAGAGAGAGAGAGCTGAGGCTGGCCGCGAACCCCGATCCTCCGGTCTCCGCCTCCCAAAGTACTGGGATTACAAGCGTGCGCCACCACGCCCGGCTTCCTTTGCCCATTTTTTAAGAGTTACTTATTTTCTTGGTTTTGAATAGTTTGTGTTTCTTATATATTTTTTAATCAGCCCCATTCCTGATGTTGATTTGAGAATATTTTCTACCTGTGAGTTATCTCTTTACTCTGTTAATTTTTCCCTTTGTTTCTTATGCTTTTAAGTCTGATGCAGTCCCTATGTGTCACCTTTTGCTTTTGTTGCCTGTACTTTTGGAATCCTACCCAAGAAATCATAGCCCAAACCAATGTTGTGGGGCTTTTCCCCATGTTTTCTTCTAGTAGTTTCAGTTTCTGTTCTTATGTTTAAACACAAGTTACTTTGAGATGATTCTTGTATAAAGTGTGAGAAAAAGTATAAAATTTCATTAATCTGCATGTGGAAAGCCTGTTGCCCAGCACCAGTTACCAAACAGGCTGTCCTTTCCTCATTGTGTGTTCTTGGCAACTTTGATGAAAACCAATTGACCACAGACATGTGGGCTTATTTATGGATCATCTATCCAATACCATTGGTCAATGTATCTATTTTTATCCAGCTTTATTCTTTTTGCTCAAAACTGTTTTTACTATTCAGGGTCTTCCATGGTTCCATGCAAATTTTAGGACTGCTTTTCCTACTTCTATTAAAAATGACATTGGAATTTTGATAGAGATTGCATTAACCCAGTAGAGCACTTTGGGTAGTGTGGACAACTTTTGTTGGCATTTTGATATCTTTTGTTTCTCTTGCCAAATTTTTCTGGCTAAAACTTCAGTACTGTGTTAAACTGAAGAGGTAAGAGTGGGCACCCTGGTCTTGTTTCTAATCTTAGAAGAAAAACTTTTCACCATTGAGTACGTTAGCAACTGTGGGCTTGTCATAGATGGCTTTTATTGTGTTGAGAAACATTCCTTTTTTAATTTGGTGGAGAGTTTTTATTATGAATTTTGTCAAGTGCTTTTTCTACATCTTTAAGATGATCAAATGGTGTTTATCCTTCATTCTATTAATGTGGTCAATTGAATTTATTGATTTGTGTATTTTGAACCATCCCTGTATCTCAGGGATAAATCTCTTTATCATGGTGAATAATCTATTAATGTACTGATAAATTTAGTTTGCTAGTATTTCATTGAGGATTTTTTTGTTAATCAGGGATATTGGCCTGTAGTTTTGTTATAGTGTCTTTGTCTGGCTTTGATATCATGATGAAGCCTGTCTTTGATATCATGATGAAGCTAGCCTTGTAAAATGAGTTTGGAAGTATTCCCTTCTCTTCAACTTTCTGGAAGACTTTGAAAAGGATTGGTATTCTTTCTCCTTCAAATGCTTAGAATCCAGTAGTGAGCCCAGCAGTAGCTTTGCTTTAATGGGAGACTTTTCTTAGTGTTTCAATCTCCTTACTCACTATTGGTTTGTAAATATTTTCAATTTCCTCATGATTCGGTCTTTTTTTTTTTGGAATTCCTGGGGATTGAACCCAGGGGCGTTCTACCTCTGAGCTACACCCCCAGCCCTATTTTTTTATTCTTTATTTTGGAACAGGGTCTCACTAAGTTGCGGAGGGCCTCACTAAGTAGCTGAGGCTAGCCATGAACCTGAAATCCTTCTGTCTCAGCCTCCCAAGTACTGGGATTACAAGCATGCACCACCACGCCCGGCTATGATTCGGTCTTGATAGGTTATATTTCTAAGAATTTATCTACTTCTTCTAGGTTACACATGTGGTTGGCAGATAATTATTTATAAGTAGTCTCTTATTATCCTTTATACTTCTGTGTTACCAGCTGTAATGTCCCTTTCATTTTTTATTTCGCTTATTTGAGTCTTCTGTCTCTGGCTTAAAAAAAAACCCTTATTTTTTAGTGTTTTCAGTCTCAATTTCACTTATTTCCACTGTGATCATTATGTTTATATTCCTTATGTTTACTTTGGACTAGTTTTTTTTCTAGTTCATTGAGGTACAAAGTTAAGTGGTTTATTTAGGACCTTTTTTGATGTAGGTAGGCATTCAAAGCCATACATTTCCCTCTAAGAACAGATTCACTGTATCCCAAAAGTTGTGACATGTTGTTTCCATTTTTGCTTGTCTCAAAGTATTTTTAAAATTTTCTTATCAATTTTTTCCTTGACCCAATAGTTGTTCAGGTGTATATTGTTTAATTTCCACATATTTATGAATTTCCATGATCCCTGCAGCCATTGATTTCTAATTTTATATCACTGTAGTTGGAAAAGATACTTGAGATAATTTCAATCTTCTTAAAGTTCTACTTTGTCACCTAACATATGCTCTGTCCTTAAGAATGCTCCATGGGCACTTGGGAAGAATTCATATTCTGCTGTAGTTAAATGGAATTTTTTGTACATATGTTAGGCCTTCTTGGTGTGAAGTGTAATTCCAGTTCAATGTCTCTATATTGAGTTTTCTGTCTTGATGATTGATGTATTGTTGAAAGTCGGGTACTGAAATCCCCTATTATTGCGTTGTGGTCTGTGTCTTGCTTCAGATCTTTAATGTTTGCTTTATATATTTGGGTACTGTGATTTTGGGTGCATATATATTTACAATTGTAATATTTTCTTGTTGAATTTGCCCCTGTGCCACTATATGACTTTGCTTTTTTTTTTTTTATAGCTTTGACCTAAAGCCTATTTTGACTGACGTAAGTATAGCTATACTTGCTTTCTTTTGGTTTTCATTTGGGTCTTTATTTTATTTTTTATCACTTCAACCACTCTGTCTTTTGGAGAATCTAATCCATTTGTATTCAAAGTAATTATTGATAGATAAGGACTTAACTAGTGCCAATTTCTTACTGTCTTCTGGTTCTTTGGTAGATCCTTTGTTTCTTCCTTCCTTGCTTTCTTCCTTTGTTGTGAGGGTTTGCTGTAGTGCTATCCTGGAATCTTTTCATCTTTTGTGTATATATTTTAGAATTTTATTTTATGGCTACCCTGTGACTTACAAAAAAATCTTATATCAGGCTGTTTTAAGCTACTAATCAACTTAATTTTGATTACATAAGAAACACTAAACTTACACTCCCCTTATGTTTTTGATGTCATATCTTCACTTTTTTATAATTTGAATCACTTAAATTATTGTAGCCATTGTTTTTAATAGTTTTGCCTTTATCATAGAGAGGTAACTGATTTACCCATTGCCATCAAAGTGTTAGTAGTTTGAATATGACAGTGTACTTACTGTTAACAGTGAATTTTATACTTTCATGTATTTTCATGTTACTACAAATTATTGTGTTCTTACCTTAGATTGAAGAACTCTCTTTAGTTTTTCTCACAAGGCCAGTCTAGCAGTGATAAAGACTCAGTTTTTGTTTGTCTGAGAAAGCATTTATCTCCCATCCATTTTTGAAAAATTGATTGCTGAGTACAGTATTGTTAACTAGCAGTGTTTCTTTTTCTTTCACGATTTTGAATATATCATCCTATTCTCTTCTGGCCTGCAATGTTTCTATTAAAAAGTCCACTGATAGTCTTATGGAGACTCCCTTTTTTACAATACATCACCTTGCTCTTGCTCCTTTCGAAATTCTCTTCAGTTCTTGGCAATTTTAGTATAATTTGCTTCAGGGTTAGTCTTTTCAGATTAATTTTATTTTGTATCTTTACACTCCCTGGGTCAGGATTTCTATTTCCTTCTTTAGGCTTGGGAATTTATCTGCCATTAGTTCTTTGAAATGTTTTCAGTTCCTTTCAATCTTCTCTTTCTGGAACACTAGTATTGAATCTTTCACTTCAGTTATAGTATTCTTCAGCTCTATGTTTTCTGCTTGGTGCTTTAAAAAATACTTTTTATCTTTTGTTGGAACTTTTTTTTTGCTTTTTGCTTTGTTTTCCTGACCTCAGTGAGCATCCTTATGAACAATATTTTGAATTCCCTGTTGGTTAAATCATACATTTCTATTTTACCAGCATCGGTTTCTGTGGGCTTATCTTGTTCTTTTATAGCAATATATTTCTGTTTCTTCCCTTTCTTTGACTCTCTGTGACGGTTTCTGCATATTAGATAAGACAACTGCCCCTTCCATTCTTGTCAGATTTGCCTCACGTAGAAGGAGTTCACCAATCCATCCAGTCAGCGGTTCTAAGGCGCCTCTCCAGTCTTTGTGTTTATCCAAACTGCTGCCTCTGTTTTTTATGGCTCCCAGATTAGGATGTTCCATATACTGTCAGTACCACAAAATAGGTAAGAAAGAAGATCTTTTGGAGGTAACTGGGATGGTTGGAGTGTTGAATGTACATTTTAGTTCCTTCAATCCTCACAGTGAAGCAGAGAGTAGGTGTTTATTTCCCACTTTCTCTGCACTGTGCCAGGAAAAGAACCTATGAGAGAACCTGTGACACATGTAAATACTCATGTTCAGACTGAGCCCTCACAACCTGTGGAGATGGTCACTGGAAGTGGGCTCATTGTATGGCCACCTTTTGTTTTCTGTGATCTAGGGATTCTCAAGAATGAAGATCCCCAACAACTTGCAGACCTGGGTGGTTCAGGAGGTGGCATCATGGGCGGGAGGCACAGAAGTTGTGGCACTCTCTGTTCATGGACAAGCTTCTTCCAGGAACAATGGATTGGCCTCGATTTATTTAGAAGGCTAAGGAAATGCCAGGCTCGTTATGGCTGTGGAAGATGTACTATTTGTCTGTTGTTAAATGGACAAACTCCTTCCAGAAAGAATTTGTAGACATGGAGTTACTGCTAGGGCAAGCCAGGAAAGAAGACTTGGGAAGTACTAAGGTTTTGCTCATATGGCCACAGGTCTACTGTTCCTTGACCCTGCCATCTTTCCTGTAGGCTAGTAGAGCTCAACTGCCAGCAGCAACAGTTGACAGAGTGTGCCTGCAGGTCCTTTCCAGAGAGAAAATGGGAATCTTTAAGTTTTAGCCTTTTACCCTAACAATGTTTGTACACTCAACTAAAACTGCCACTCCTCCAACCCCCATGGTCTAGAGAGGCATATGCCTCAACCCTCTGTTTCTAGAGCTGGTGAATTAAGGACTGCAACTTAGAGGTATTGCACAGTATGTACAGTCCAAGCTCTCTTCTCCTTAAGAGAAGCTGGGTGTTGAGAGATGGCTTCCTGATTGGCTGGCACAGTGCCTGGGGTGGGGTGTATGCATGAATGGGCCTCAGCTTTTCCTAACCATATGATATGGATCTCTTTTGTTGCCTAGTGCACAGGAGTCTCTCAACTCATTTCTGACATTGTCTTGGAGGTGATTCATGAACAGATGTTTATTTGATACAACTTGGTAGAGAGAGAGTCAGGAATCTCCTATTCAACATGTTGCTGACAAAACCATATTATCCTTTTTCTGTGAAGACATAAGATATTGCTAAGAGGGGAGGATGAAAGTAACGATTCATGAACTAAAAGAAAAATTTAGTGAATTAGATATTTTGTATTCTCTCTTTAGAAGGTAGGATCTGTATTTCTTATAATGTTATTCAGAATAAAAATAAAGAATATGTTATATGATTCTGGGTTTTTTTTTTTGGTGCTGGGGTTGAACCCAGGGGCTTTCTACCTCTGAGCTACACCCCCAGTCCTATTTTATTTTGAAACAGGGTCTCACTAAGTTGCGGAGGGCCTCACTAAGTTGCTGGGGCTGGCCGTGAACCTGTGATCCTCCTGTCTCAGCCTCCCAAGTACTGGGATTACAAGCATGTGCCACCACGCCCAGGTTTATGATCGTTTTTTATGGAAAAACACTAGATAGGTTTATTGATCAATATTCTGCCTCTCTTATTCTATTTGAGAATGTATTTTTTAATGTTAGGATAAAAGTGAATACCATTAAAGGAAAATTCCATAAGCATATTTTTTGAACTGAACTCTTCTGCTTGTGTAATATTATTTGTGGTAAAGGAACTACTGAAATTTAGAGTGAAAATTATCAGGATTTTAGAAATTCATATGCGAGATTTTGCATCTAAGATACTCCCTAATGAAACTTTACATAATTTTTGGTAGCAATTTTTCATCTGTTCCTTTATTCTAACATTGCAAACCCAAAAAGATAGCAGACAAAACTGAACAACCTGAATTCTAGGACTTCTAATTTATTCATTAATAAATATTCATTGAATAAATACTGAATAGTAGGTATAGTGACATCTACTGGGAATGCAGCACAATGGTAAGAAAAACCATATCAGACTTTCCATATAGATTATGGAAAGGAGTCTATAATTTATTTTGAATGCAATGGTGTTCTGATTAGATAAAGAATGTCTCCTGAAGAGCTCATGTATTAATGTTTAGAGTAGATAATTAAGTCACAAGGGTTGTAATATCATTAGTGGATAAATCCATTCTAATGGACTTACTGGGTGGCAACCTGGGCAGGTAGGGTATGGCTGGGGGTGGGTCCCTGGGGGTGTGGCCTTGGGGATTATTTATGGTTCCTTCTCCCCTTGCTCTCTGGGTTCAAGCCTTCATGATATGAGAGCAGACCCCATGTTCTAGTTCTGCTTCCTGCCACTCTGAGCTCTGCAGACCCGGCCTGACATCGAACAACCCTGAAACATCCAAAAAACTGGGCAAATAAATCTTCCTCTAAGTTGCTTGGTCCGTTGTTTTAGATCATAACATTAAGAATGTTGATTGAAACAAATGGAACCACTGAATATTTTAAACAAGAGTGACATATTCTGTTTTAAGTTTCCTGCACCGAATAGAATGGATTAGTGAGTAATGGATTGAAGAATGGGAATGAATTTGTGAACTGTTAGAAAGTTCCTGCTATAATTCAGGTGAAAGGTTACTATGACCTGACATTGCTGTTAAAGGAAAAATCACTTATTGTAATGTTACTTTGTCTTCAGTTATATCCAACAAATGTTTGTTGAGCAGCTAGCATGTATCAGTCTGTTAGGTGTTTGGTTTACTAGATGTTGAATATATAGAGAAATAATAGTTGATCTCTCCTTAGCTAGTCACAATGAGAATGCTAAGTACTGTAACTATTTAATTATATGGGGATATGTAATAAACAGTGACTAAATGCCTGGGACAGGAAGACTTTTCACAGAACATAGCTTTTAAGCTATCTTGAAATCATATTTGGGGATGATAAGGGTTGAGCAATAAGAAGTGGTCTTTCAATTATAAATAAAGGGAAAAAGAGTGAATGAGCATGGTCTCTTTAAGGATGGTTTGATTGACTGGGGTATTTCCAGTGGCCTGACTCGATCAGGGTGATGATGTTGAGTTGTGAAACTGGAAAGACAGCTGGGCGTGATGGTGCCTGCCTGTAATCCCAGTACTTGGGAGGCTGAGACAGGAGGATCACAGGTTTGAGACCAGCCTCAGCAACTTAGTGAGACCCTGTTTCAAAATAAAAAATAAAAATAGGGCTGGGGGTGTAGCTCAGAGGTACAATGTCCCTGGGTTCAATCCCCAGTATAAAAAATAAAAATAAAAAATAAAACTGGAGAGACAGTTTGAGAACAGATTATGAAAGATATATGGGTAGCCACACAATGTTTTGAAGTCTAGGGAACCACACAAATAAAGTCATGTTTACAATGGTAATGCACACATAGTGTGAAGGATAGTTGTACTACAATGGGATAGAGGAAATGAGGAATTTTAGGAGGCTTTTGAAATTGCTCTACCAATCTACTCTGAGGACCTGGATGGAATAAGGTAACAGTGATGGACAGTGGGCTATAGATTAGAGAACCATATATGAAGGACTGGTTGATCAACTGTGGTTCTCATCTGCTTATACAAGTTATATTTGGAACTTGTTATATTTGGAAACAAGTTATATTTGGTGAGAAAAAACCAGAGCTAAGAAATTAATATGGGTATATATTTGAATATTTCAATATGTGCTGTACTTATGTGTAATATTTAACAAATATATGTGCAATATTTATATATAACACTTAAATCCTTTTATTTAGAAGAGTGTAATTGTTAATTGTGTCAGGATCTTTACTTTGGTCTTAACCTGAGGATATTATCTTTGATTTTAAATTGTATTTCTGCTGTATACTAATTTTGGTTTATCATTTAAGTGCCTTTTAGAAATAGCATCTACTGAGTCTATTTGATGACCTTAAAACAGAAATTTCTACTCTATAGATAAATTAAAAGGCCACTAGGTTCAAAGAGTTTCTTTCCATAGTATGTTTCATTCTGTTACAACAACAAATGTGGGATTCTAAATGTCATATGGCGCACGCTTATAATCCCAGTACTTGGGAGACTGAGACAGGAGGATCGCAGGTTCGTGGCCAGTCTCAGCTACTTAGTGAGGCCCTCTGCAACTTAGTGAGACCCTGTTTCAAAAGAAAATTAAAAATAGGGCTGGGGATCTAGCTTGCAGGTAAAATGCCCTGGGTTCAATCCCCAGTACTGCAAACAAACGAACAAATAAAAACAACCGTTGTGTTGTGTCTTTTCCTTTCTGACTCTTCATATTCATTGCTTTGTTTCTTTCCAAATATGTGATCTCTACCCTGACTGCACTCTCTCATTTATTCCACTTACCTCTCTGGAGTGCTGTTGAAATGCATGTGAGAGCTGCCCCCTGGGCGTGCTGTGTTTCACTAGTTCATAAGTGAAGTCTGTGTGGACAGTCTGCAGAAGATGGTCCCCAGTCACGGAGCTCTAACCACAGGGCCTGCTCTCTCTGCTTCTCTGCTTCTCTGCATCTGTTGCCTTTGACACTTTTTACTTCCTTAGTCCCAAGTATATGTGAGGCAAAATAATTCATGTATCGATTTTAAGAAATCATGGCTCCAAGTGCAGCTCTCTAAAAATTGCTATTTGTGGCATGATTAAGGTAATCCTTCATTATATCATTAACTAACACTGTGACCTTGCGCATCTTAAATATTTATCATCACTAAAGAAAATAAAAGTCATCCTAATTCTGCTACTTTGATGATTATTTAACATTTGCAGTTTCTTTTCTATTTTTGAGTGTACTCATCTTGTTATATAAAGTTATTTAAAGAAATTCTTAACTATTAATCCATCAGCATGAAGGTTCTAACATGGGCTGGTTATATTTTAAAAGAATCCAATTATAATTTTAATTGGAATTAATTTAGATATAACTGACTTCTCAAAAATGTTCAATATTCTGATCCAGGGCTAAGGTATCTCCATTTATTCTTCTGACATTTCTTTTTTTTTTTTTTTTTTTTTGCGGTACCGGGGATTGAACGCAGGGGCGTTCTACCTCCGCACTATGCCCCCGGCCCTATTTTTTATACTTTATTTTGAAACCGGGTCTCACGAAGTTGCAGAGGGTCTCACTAACTGACATTTCTATTTAAAAAGAACCCACATTGATTCTGTTTAGGATCAATTCTAAGTGTTACTGTGTTTTGTTGTTTTGAAAGTGAAATCTTTGTTTTCATATTCACTGTTGTTATAAATAGCAAAGAATTACTGAGAGTAAATAGCTAAGAGTTTTGCAGATGCAAAATAGCTAGACAACAATGTGAATGAGTCCTTTAAGGTATTCTGAGTTCTTCAGTTGATTCCGGGGTGTTCTAAGCATGGATAATGCATCCTCCGCAATACCAATACTTGGAAATAACTGTGTATATAGTGTGAGCTTTCAGGAGAAAATAATTATGACAGCAGTTTTTAAATTGTTTTTCTATAAGAAAAATTAGTCTACTTCCTTGACACTTTGAATTATGTGATAAAATACTCAAATTAGTTTGTTTTACATTTGCATATCTAAAGTTTTTCAGTACTACCATATTATCTGCATTACCATTTACAATTTTGGTAAAACTGATATTTTTACCATCTATAACCTGTCGGGAGCCATTTCTTTGGCTTCAGGCTCATAGATGCAAGTACAGCCTTGAAGTATAAGCTTTGCCAAACAGGACGATTAAGACTTGTTGTTAAGAGTGCTATGCATTTCTATAGCTGAAGGTTATCTGAGGAGAGACTTGACTGTTCTCCCATCCAGGAGTAAGAGGGACCCTCACCCACCTAGGGGCACATGACTCCCAGGTGCAGGTGACCTTCACCCACCGAAGGGCACATGACTCCCAGGTGCAGGCGGAGGAGGGAGGTGGTCTGGAGAGATCAGGTTAACAGAAAGGGGCGTTGACATTGTATGGTGGAGGGGACTTTGTATCTATTTCTTGTGCTCTAAAAGGATATAAAAAGACTGGGCTGAATAAAGTCGAGGCGGCTGCAGTATGGAACTGAGAGCCCTCCCGAAAAATTATCTTTTGTCTCTCTCTCTTTATTTTTCTTAATCCTCACTCCCTGTTTCAGGAACCGTTCGAACCTTTCAGCTCTGCCGGCGGGTTCCGGCAATAACCTATTCTTTTTCATAATGCTTGTTGCTTTTATCCTCAAGAGTATCTTCAATTTATTTAGATTATGTCTAATTTATGCTTAATTTTATTCTTGCTGTTTCCCTTATTCATCCGCTATAATAGCTTCTTCAATTGCATTAGTTTATTTCATTTTCTTAAAAGTGAACATATTTAAGGGGTATATGTTTTTCACTGAATTTCATATTCTAAGTTTCCATATGCAAAATTCCAAAAAAATTATAATATAAATATTAATTGTAACTTATCTTTCATTGAAGTGGTTTGTGTTGCAAGGATTTGAAACTATTAATTTCTGAATTATTTAATGCATATTTTGCTTTAGAATATTATTGCAGTTTTTGTTTCTTTGTGATATATCATTCTGTTTGTGAATAGTTTAAAAATAAATGTTCTCTATTTGAAAAATTATAAGAATGTAATATACTAATTATTCTTTATGTCTAGTGTGTCAAAAGTTGCTAAAGGTGTTAAAACCTCCCTGAAATTTTATTTTTGGTAATTTCTGTTATTTGTAATAATTGTTCTTTAATATGCCAAATAAAATTGTATCATAATATATAAAGTATCAGATATGTTGCTATCCATACTTCATTGCTTGTGCATTTTATTGGTAAAAATTTGTCTACCATTGAACTTTAGATTTAGTCCTTTTTTTTTCCTCTTTGAGAACAACTGAATTTTATTTTCCTCACCTTTGTAGATGTGTAGTTGACCTAAAATGAACTTATAAAGTATACAATTTAATGTGTTAACATATGTATACATATTCATTACCCTCCACATTCCCTTGTGCCCTTTGTAAAGCCTGCCTGTAGCTCTCCATCCCTTCTCAGACAAGTTTGCATTTTCTAGAATACTATATAAATGGAATTATACAGTATTCTTTTTTGGGAATCAGCAAATTTGAGATTTATCCATGCTATATGTAGCAGTAGCTTATTCCTAGTAGCATTCCAATGTATAGATAAACCTCAAATTTTTTGCCCATTTACCTGTTAATGGAGATCAGGATAATGGAGATCCTGTTTTGGGCTATTCCAGACAAAGCTGGTAGTAACATCTGTGTTGATGTGCACATATGCTTTCATTTCTCTTGGGTAAATACCTAGGGTGGAATGGCTGGAGTGTACCGTAGTTTTCGGCTAAGCTTCTTAAGGCACTGTCAGGTTGTATTACTACGTGGTTATACCATTTTATATTCCCAGCAGAATAGAGTGAGCACATCAGTTCCATACTCTCACCAACAACCGGTGTAGTCAGTCTTACTTCAGTCACTCCAACAGGTGCGCAGTCCTATCTCAGTGTGGTTCCAATGTGCACTTCCCTAGTGACAAATGACACTGAATATCTTTTCATGTACTTATTTGTTATTACTGTGTCTCCTTTGGAGAAGCATCTGTTCAAATCTTTTTTTTTCCTTTGTGGCACTGGCGAATGAACCCAGGAGCCTTCTACCTCTGAGCTACAGCCCCAGTCCTATTTTATTTTGAAACAGGGCCTAAGTCTCCATGTACTGACCTTGAACCTGTGATCCTTCTGTTTCAGCCTCCCAAGTACTAGGATTACAGGTGTGCACCACAATGCTCTGTTGGTTCAAATCTTTTATATTTTTAAATTGGGTTGCTTCTTAATGAGTTTTGAGAGTTCTTTATATATTCTTGAAACAGGTCCTTTGTCAAATATATGTGTCACAAAGACTTCATCCTAGTCTAAAGCTTGTTTTTTTCATTCTCTTCACAGTATCCTTTAAGAACAGACTTTTTAAATTAAAAAAGTCCAATTTATCAATTTGACTTTTATGGATAATATCTTTAGTATTTAAGAAATTATTGCTAACCCAAAATTACAAGGAGCTTTTGGTTTTCTTCTGAAAGATTTATGTCAGGTTTCACATTTAGGTCTGTTATTCATTCTGCGTTAATTTTTGTTACATGATTTGAGGAAGTTAACTTTTATGCACAGGGACATGCAGTTGTCCCAGCAACATTTGCTGAGGCCATCTTTTCTCCACTACATTGCCACTGTACTTTTGTAAAAAATCAGTTGTTAGCCAGGTGTGGTAGTGCATACCTGTAATCCAGTACTTGGAAGGCTGACTGGAGGATCGCAGGTTGGAGGTCAGCTTCAGCAACTTAGTGAGACTCTCAGCAACCTAGCAAGACCCTGTTTCAAAATAAAAAATAAAATAGGGCTGGGGATGTAGCTTGGAGGTAGAATGCTCCTGGGTTCAATCCCCAGTTCTAAAAAACCAAAACCAAAAAAAGTTGTCTATATGGATGGGGCGTAATATTCTCCACTCTTTCCTATTAATCTACATGTCCATCGTTATGTAAATGCCAATTTTGGTTACTGTAGCATTGTTTTGAAATCATAATCTGTCCTCTGTTATTTTTAAGCCATTTTGGTTATTTTAGTTTTTTGCATCTCTATATGAATTTTAAAATCAGCTTGTCAGTTACTAACCCACTTCCACCCCAAGTGTATTGGGATTTTTATCGAGTTTGGGTTGAATCTATAAATATAAGGGGGGGCAACATCTTAACAATATTGAGTCTTCCAATCGAGGAACACAGTATCTCTCTTGGTTTGTATTTAGGTTTTCTTTCTGTAATCCTTGATAGTTTTCAATATATAGCTCTTACATTTCTTTCATCACATTTATTCCTAAGTATTTTCTATATTTTGATACTAAGGTAAATGCCTTTTAATCTCAACTTCTGATTTTTCATTGCTAATAAATGGAAATGCAGCTTATTTTTGTATATTGCTATCCTGCAAGCTTGTTAAACTTATGTCCTCAGTTATTGTTTCTTTGTAGATTTTATCAGAATTGGTGAATAGAGATGGTTTTATTTCACCCTTTCCAATTCAGATGCCGTATTTCTTTTCTTCTGTAAATTTACTGGCTGGAACCTCCAGTGCATTGGTGAATGTAAATGATGATGAAGACCATTCTCTTGCTTCTGGTCTCAAGGCTTTCCCTATTAGGCATGACACTGCCTATAGGGTTTCTGTAGTTGCCCTTTATCAGGCTGAGAAAGTTCCTTTCTACCTAGTTTTCAAAGAATTCTAATCTAAAGTGGACGTTGATTTTTCCATTTGGAATTTGCAATTTATGTTAAAACATAATGATAACATAGTTTTAAAACATAGTTAAATTATCTTTTAAAGTATGGAATTATATTAAGAATAAGACATTGATTTTCCATACCATTTATCTTACAAAATTTGCTAGCAATGTGGCAAATTTTAATTCCTCCTCCTATTTTCAATCAAGTAAATCAATCCTAGTAAATTGGGAGCATGTGTAGTGTTAGCCAGTTTTTCTGCATGGCAGTAGAGCCTCTGAGTGTTTGATGTGAGTGCATGCTGAGATTGGTGGGGGCAAGAAGGAAATGAAGATGCTTTTCTGTTTCAAAGACAAAGGCATAGATTGTTTGCTGATCATTTTAAACTTGGTCCATCTATACTGAAGTTCCACTAACTAATTCCTTCTGTGCTTCAGACATCTATAAAACATAAAGTTCCACTCAAATTATTATCTATGTAAAGTTGTAAGGATCAAATGAGATTATTTATATGCAAAAATTTCAGAAGTAGAGATGCAATATGGAAAGGAAATATTCTTGTTTATATCCTTTGTATCTGCTTGAACTCAGGGACTATGTATTTCCTCTTTTATGTACTAACATCTAGCATAGTGCAAACTTAAATTACATTTCAGATATTTAAGCAGCATGTATACAGGTGTGCGTGTGATTTTTTTGTTTCTTTCGTTATACTAGGAATTGAACCCAGGAGCATTCTACCATTGAGCTAACCCCCTATACCTTTTTTATTTTGAAACAGGGTTTTGCTAAGTTGCTGAGGGTCTCCCTAAATTGCTGAGGCTGGCCTTGAACTTGAGATCCTTCCATCTCAGCCTCCCAAGTGCTTGGATTTTCAGTGTGCACCACTGTGCCAAGCTAAGATGTGCACCTTTTGCTCAGTAATTTAGTGAACTAGCACAAAAATTGGATAAAATTAAGTCTCCCTTTATGAGAAATAATAACTGAAGTTAAGGAAATGTGGAGTACAGGAACGAAGTTGAGGTAAATTATGCCTTTTATTTTTCTTCATCTTTGGGCACAGATTGGTAACACCTCCCATTCCCACCCGCCAAAAAAGGGGTGAAAGTAATTATAATACCTTGCATTTTCTGGAGGACTCATGTACTTTCTCTGAACTGGCTGGAAGTTGGAGACTTTAGCGGTTGATTGTCCTTTAGTTACCCTATTTCAGATTCTAAAATTGGAAAAAAAAAACTTCTCTCTTTGTGTCTTCTATTTCTCAAAGGAAAACTCAAGCTGGAAAAGAACTTTGTAATACTTAAAGAAACACTTAAAATATATTTTTTGGGTTTCACAACCTGCTTGCATTAGGGACAGTGTCACTATTTTCTATTAAAGGCAAAAACAGCAACACGTGGTTTAGTGATTCCATTTTTCAGTTAGTGTTACACTTAACTAAAATTTCCATCTCAGTTTTTCTTGTATTACCTTACTTTTCTTTAAAAAAATTAAAGAATTTTTTGGAAGATATAATTTAAAATTATAATATCCAAAGAAGGCTTTAAAATATGTATTCTATAATGGTAGCATGTAGGCTAATTGACATAAAAGTACTTACTTTAAGTGCTAGTATAGGTCATTGCCAATTATAGACTATAAGGATAAAGTAAAAATATTCTAACAAAAAGTAAAAATAGATGTGAACACCTAGCACAGTAATGCTAGGTTTTAATTTTTCTTAAAAACTAAATAATGGTAAGACAATAAAGATCTTTAAAGCTGGTTGCATTGAAACTTACAAATATGAATAATGGTTCATGGGCAAATGAGAAATTTAAATCATGCCTTTTGAGATATCCTAGCACTGAAATTTGAAAACAACATATGGATAGAGTAAGTACTGCAAAGATGCTTCAAAAATAGTACTCCCTAGATATCAAGCAACAGTTTTCTCTCCCAGAGGAATGGTAAGCCATGTGCTCACTTTCTTCTCTAGGACATTCACCCCTTCATAAAGGAAACTAAATGAACATGTTAAAGATAGAAATGCCTCTTTCCCTAATCACACATGAAACTGAAACACCAGGAATTAATATGTACCTTAAAATTAGGCTGAATTTTGTTTATAATCAGCTGAAAAGTGACTGGTATAAAAGCCATCACCAGGTAAGTCTCATGACTACTCTCCTTTTCCACAGTGACAAGCAAGTTCCTTATCATATAGGAACTATTCAGCATTTGTAAAGCAGTGCATTAGATAAACACGTTTTGTGTACCCCAAACCTAGACAGTAAAATGAAAGAATTGTAAAACAGTTCTTTAAACTCATCGCTTAATTTGTTTCTCCTATCCAGCACTGGCTTCATTATCATGTTTTCTGCCTATTTCTCTTGCACTAATATATAATAAATTTATACAAAAGTGCAGTGCAGGAGCTAGGCGTGGTGGTGCATGCTTGTAATTCCAGTACTTGGGAGGCTGAGACAGGAGGATTGTGTTCCTGGCCAACCTCAGCTACTTAGTAAGACCCTGTTTCAAAATAAAAAATAAAAAATAGGGCTAGGGGAGTAGCTTGGAGGTAGAATGCCCCTGGGTTCAATCTCCAGTACTGCAAAAAAAAAAAAAAAAAAAAAGTGCAGTGCAATAGGGGAAAAACACATTCAGGAGCAATACTTCTTTCTCTTAAAATAATTTTTTTTTTACCATTATGGTTATTATATGTACCTATAAACCTACGTTTTTAGTCATAATAAACCTAATTTGGACTCTAAAATCCAGATAGAATTTATTATTGTTTGTATTCTTGATGATTACCATTCTAACTGGAGTTATATGGAATCTCAGTGGACTCTCAGTGTAGTTTTGATTTGCATTTCCCTGATTGCTCATGATGTTGAACATTTTTTTTTTTTTTTTTTTTTTTGCTGTACCGGGGATTGAACCCAGGGGCACTTTACCCCCGAGCTACACCCCTGGCCCTATTTTTTATCCTTTATTTTGAAACCGGGTCTCATGAAGTTGCGGAGGGCCTAAGTAGCTAAGGCTGGCCAAGAACCTGGATTCTCGGGTCTCAGCCTCCCAAGTACTGGGATTACAAGTGTGCGCCACCACGCCCAGCAACATTTTTCATACATTTGTTGGCCATTAGTATTTCTTCTTTTGGGAAGTTTCTATGCAGTTCTATTGCTTTTTTTGGGGGGGGGGTTGGGCTATTTTATTTTTTTGTTAAGTCTTTTGAATTCTTTAAATATTCTCGGTATTAGTCTTCTATCAGGATAGCTGGCAAAGATTTTCTCCTGTTCTGTAGGCTCTCTCTTCAGATACTTGATTCTTTCCTTTGCTGCACAGAAACTCTTTAATGCTATCCAATTTATAGATTCTGTTTTATTTCTTGAGCTTTGGGGCCTTATTGAGGAAGTGTCTACCACTCCCTACATGTTGAAGAGTTGATCTTATGTTTTCTTGAAGTTTCTGGTCCAATTTCTAGGTCTTTATGCATCTAGAGTTGATTTTGTGTGTGTGTGTGTGTACAGGGTGAGAGATAGGGGTTTAATATCATTGTTCTATATATGGATATTCAGTTTTCCCAGCACCATTTGTTGAAAAGGTTGTCTTTTCTTTGGTGTAAGTTTTTGGCGCTTTTGTCAAAAATCAACTGGCTATAAGTGTGAGGATTTGTTTCTGTATTTTGTATTTCATTTATCTATATGTCTATTTTTGTGCCAATACCATGCTGCTGTTTTTATTCTAACTCTGTAGCATAATTTGAAATCAAATATTGTGATGCCTCCTGACCAGGGTTCTTATTACTCAGAATTGCTTTAACTATTCTGGGTCTTTTGTCATATGAATTTTAGGATTCTTTTTCTTTTTTTTCTAGATCTGTGAAGAATGTCATTGGTATTTTGAAAGAAATTGCATCAAATCTGTAAATTGTTTTAGTAGTGTGGCCATTTTGACAATATTTATTCTGCCTATCAATGAACATGGGAGGTCTTTCCATTTTATAATGTCTTCTAAATTCCTTTCTTCAGTGTTCTGATTTTCATTGTAGAGTTTTTTTTTTACTTCCTTGGTTAGATTTATTCCTAAGTATTTAATGGGTTTTGAGGCTATTATGAGTGGAATTAATTTTTGAATTTCATTTTCAATAGATTAATTATTGGTATATTGATAAGCTACTGATTTTTATTTAAAGTTGATTTTGTATCTGGCTACTCTGCTACATTTGTGTATCAGCTGAAGTCTTCTGGTTGAGTTTGGGTCTTCTAAGTATAGGACCATATCATCTGCAGAGATAATTTCACTTCTTTCTCTATTTGTATCCCTTTAATTTCCTTCTCTTGCCTAATTGCTCTGGATAAGATTTCAAGTAATATACTGAATAGGAGTGTTGATAGTGGGCATCTTTGTCTTGTTCCTGATTTTAGAGGAAATACTTTTCATTTTTTCCCATTTCACAGGATGCTGGCTTTGGGCTTGCCATATCTTACCTTTATGATGTTGAAGTAAGTTCTTTCTATCCCTAATTTCTTCATTATTTTTAAAAATGAATGGGTGCTGCATTTTGTCAAGTGCTCTTTCTTTTTTCTTTTATGAAACCAATTTGTTTGTGGTGCACCATCTTCTTGATGCAGTTTTGAATGCAATTTGCTAGTATTTTATTTGCAATTTTTACATCTATGTTCATCAGGGATACTGATCAGTAATTTTCTTTGTCTTTATTCAGTTTTGTTATCAAGGTAATACTGGCTTTGTAGATTGAGTTTGGGATTATTCCATCTCTTTCTGTTTTACAGAATAATTTGAGGAACACTGTTGATTAGTTCCTCTTTAAAGGTCTTGTAAAATTTAGCCAGGAATCCGTCTGGTCCTGGGCTTTTCTTGATTGCAGGCTTTTTATTATTGCTTCAATCTCTTTACTAGTTTTTGGTCTTATACATTACTGGTGGGATTGCAAATTAGTATGATCACTCAAAGGCTAGAAATGGAACTACCATATGACCTGGCTATATAGTACCTATATAGTATCTTTCCAAAAGAATTGAAGTTAGACTACAACAGTGACACTTACATACTTTTTAAGTATTTATTGGATATTCAGAGACCATATATTTCCATGGGAACTGCAGAATTAGCCCTCTTTCCCCTTTTAAAGACCATTGGATTTTAACAGGCAGTTGTATTTGTAGACCACTTTGAGGAGTACTGCCATGTTAACAATATTAAGACTTTGAATGTAGGTGCAGAGTGTCTTTCCATTTGTTTAGGTCTTAATTTCTTCCAGCAATCTTTTATTTTTGTTTTTGTTGTCCTTAGTTAAATTTATTCCAAAATATTTTGTTTGATTCTGATAAGTGTGTATTAACTTCCTTTTCTAGATTGTACATTGCTAGTATATAGGAACACAATAAATGTTTATATGCTAATTGTGTATCCTACAACTTTGGTGAACTTATTTTTTCTAATAGTTTAAATTCTTTGATTTATTCATGTAAAGATCATGTCATCTATGACGGAGATCTTTTTATGTCTTTCTTTCCAATTTGGTGGTTTCTCTTTTTTTGTCTTACCTAATTATCCTGTCTAGAATGTATAGTACAATGTTGAACAGAAGCAGTAAAAGTGGGTATCCTTATCATGTTTGATTTCACTACTGAATATGATTTCAGCTGCAGGTCTTTCATGAATACCCTTGATGAGATTGAGAAAGCTCCCTTCTAATTCCTAGAGAAAGTTCTCTTCTAATTTCTAGTTTGTTGAGGTAGTTTTTGTTCTGAAATCATGAATGGGAGCAGGGCATGGTGGTGCACGACTATACTCCCAGTACTTGGGAGGTGAAGACATGAGGATCACAAGTTTGAGGATAGCCTCAGCAAGTAGTGAGACTCTCATCAACCTAGTGAGACACTTTTTCAAAATAAAAATAAAATAGGGCTGGGGGTGTAGCTCAGAGGTAAAATGCCCATGGGTTTAATACCTAGTAACACACACACACACACACACACACACACACACACACACACACAAATAAATAAATAAGTAAATAAATATCATGAATGGGCATTGAATTTGGTCAAATGTTTTTTGCCGAATCAATTTATGGTATTATGTAGGTTTTTTTAATTTTATTTTTGCCTTTACCTTACCATGTGGTGTGTTACACAGGTTTTATATTTTTTGTATTCCTTGACTAGACTTCACTTTGTTGTGTGAAATAAAACTTTTAATATGCCGCTTATGTTTGTTAGCATTTTGTTGAATTTTACAGGCACTGTCATAATAATGGATAAGGATCTATACTTTCTTCTGTCCTTGGCTTTGGTAATAGGGCAATACTGACCTTATAGAATTACTTAGGAAGTATTATCAACTTAGTTCCTACAGCATAGAAAAATTGCTCCTATACAACCATATCCATTCCTCTTTATGTTGTTATTGTCACAAATTACATTTATATATTTTGTACCTTTGAACACAGACTTGTAATTGTATTATGCATGTTCTTTCATGTATAAACAAGAGTTACAAGCCAAAATGTACTGCCTTTTTATCTATGTCATTATTTCTTTACAAATGTTCACTCCTTTGTATGGCTTTGGGTTACTGAACTACATTTAAGCTTGAAGGACTCCCTTTAGTATAGTATTCATAGGGTAGGCTTATCAGCAACAGACTCCTTTATCTGGGAGGGTATTAATTGATCCTTCATTTTTTATGATATATTTATTTTTACATACTTTTATCGGTGAATTGTAATCTCACATCATAATGTAGTTGAAGCTAGGGAGTAATCAGAATACAAGAGGAACTTTAGATAATGAAGGAGAAACCCCAGTGGAGCAAGGGAGGAAATGCAGGGGAGGGTGGTGGTGAGAATAAAGGACCCTTCATTTTTAAAAAAAAAAATTTTTTTTTTTGTGGTATTGGGGATTGAACCCAAGGCATTCTACCTCTGAACTACACCCTCAGCTATATTTTTTATTCTTTATTTTTAAACAGGGTCTCACTAAGTTGCAGAGGACCTCACTAATGAGACTGGCCACGAACCCGGATTCTCCAGTCTCAGCCTCCCAAGTACTGGGATTACAAGCATGCGCCACAACACCTGGCTAGGATCCTTCATTTTTTAAAGTAACTTTGCCAGATATAGAATTCTTTTTTGACTATCATTTCTTTAGGTGCATTAAAATGCCTTTCTATCTTAGTGGTCTCTAGTGAGAACTGGCTGTTAAGTCTTACTGAGGACCTCTTGGACATGTTGAATCACTTTTGCTGCTTTCAAGATTCTGTCTTTCCACAGTTTGATTAGGATATGTCTCAATGTGGATCTCTTTGATTTGTACTAGTAGGAATTTGTTGAGCTTCTTAAATATTTGATTCATATCTTTCTTCAAATTTTGGAAGTTTTCATATATCATTTCTTCAAATATTCTTTTGTTCTTCCCTCTCTTCTGGAACTCTCATGTATATTGGTTATGCTTGATGGTGTCTGGTGAGTCTCTAAGTCACTGTTTAATTTTCTTTTTTTTCTCCTCATTTAAATAACCTAGTTTACATCATTTAAATAACCTAGTTTCAAGTTGATTCCTTTGTCCATCTGTTCTGCTGTTGAAACTTTTTAGTGAATTTTCCTATTATTGAATTTTTTATTATGGTTAATTTTGCTTTGATTATTGCTATTAACATAATCTTGATTATTCTTAAATAATCAGAATTTCTACTTGACTCCTTTTAATAATTCCTATCTTTTTATTGATACTTTTTATTTGGTAAGACATTATTCTCTTTATTTCCTTTAGTTCTTTGTTCATAGTTTCTTTTAGCTCTCTGGGTATATTAAAGACATTAATTTAAAGTCCCTATGTAGGAAATTCAATGTAATTCTTCAGCGATAGTTTCTGTTAATTTCTGTCTTGTAAACGAGCTTCCTTGTCTCTTTGCATACCTCATACTTTTACTTTTATAAGCTAAATATTATAAGGTAGCAACCCTGGAAATCAGAATCTGCTCCCTCCCCAAGTTTTGTTGTTGCTGTCTATTGTGGATTGCAGCTCTTTGCTTAGTTATTTTTAAAAACTATTTTTATAAAAGGTATATTATTTTTTATGTGTGGCCTGTGAAATTTCTACATCATGAGCTTAGAAGTCAGCTAGTGCTATAGCACTTTCCTTAACATGCCTGTAAACAAAAAAGAAAAAAATATTCTCTCCTTTGCTGACTGACTCTGCCAGGGCACTCCTTCATTCCTTCAACATGCATCCACGCTAGTCCTGATCCTGAGTTAGCCATCACTTCCTATTTGGGCCACATGTCAAAATCAGCAAGAGGTCAAAGCTTACCATCTTCTCAGTGCTGTTCTAAGCACACACTCTACTCTGGGTATGCACATGCCATTCCAGAGTCCCTGGTATATGTAAGAGCTTTCTGTAAAGCAGATCACTGCAACTTTTCCTCCCAGCATTGCAGGGATGTATCTTGTTTGCCCCAACTTTAATCTTTTGTCCCAGGCAGCGGTGGCTTATTCACTTACTTTTCAATGCTTTCAAGAAACCTTTCTCTTTATAGCTACCTTTTCACCCTGACTACTGATTAGGTGAAACAAGTTCTAGACTATGTCTTAGAAACAAGGTCTCTTCTGCTCCCCACAGAACTAGAAACCCACACCAGAATGTAGGCTTTAAAACCTTTGCTGACTGGGAAGAAAAAAGGAGGAAGGGTAAGATTAAGCCAGAAAACTATGCTACTAGGTTTCAGTTGCCTTTTTCTTGATTTAAGCATTTACTTGGTTGCTCTAAATCTCTACTTTGCAACTTGTAATAAAATTGATATTGACAGTTTTTGCCAGTTTTTCCAGTGTTTCTATGGAGGGTTATGTCCCTGGAGTTTTCCAGTCTGTCATTTTTCCTAACAGACATGCATAACTTTTAATGAAATGATTTTCCTGTTATAGCCTGAATGTGAGATGCTTTGTTACACTGTATAATTAGATTCTCATGCCATATGAAATATATGTATGCATTTCCTACATAAGTATATAAAAGGAATATGGAAAAGTTTGTAAATAACAGATTGTCATGAATTATATAAAGGAACTCTGGGGCTAATGTATGCAAATTTATATCCTTAAAGTATGACTAAGCTGGGTGTGGTGGCCCATACCTGTAATCCCAGTACTTGGGAGGCTGAGGCAGGAGGATCAGTTTTAAGGCCAACCTCAGCAACGTAGACCCTGTTTCAAAATAAAAAATAAAATAGGGGTGGGGTGTATCTTGAAGGTAAAATGCCCCTGGATTCAATCCCCAGTACCAAAAAAAAAAGTATGACTAGCTATAATGCTCATCCTTTTCCCACTAACAGAAAAATATTATTAGATATAGCATTGGTCTGACCCAGTAAATGTTCTTGCTGGAGTATGAAAAGTAGCATGTTTTAATATTTTAATGAGCTATGTGGACTCTTAAGAATATTAAGTCTCCAAGAGTCCATTCAAATATTTTGTCCCTGGATGCTTTAGCTAATGTGTTTGCCCTTATTACCAGAACTTCCTAAAATACAATGTTTAATGTCACTGATATAAAAGTAATGATATATCATACCTTATTTAGAATAACCACTCTTTTTATGTACCCTTAGAGAGGTTCTCATAATAGTCAAGGAAGGGAATACTTAAGCTCTGTGGTTACAGCATGATCTAGTTTCCCCAAATCACCATGTCATTGACAAGGAATATTACTTTAAGTGTAAAAGAAAATTATGGTAAGCATACAACACTATTGGACTTACTCTTGTGAATACCTACTGCAAAGAACTGTATGCTGAGCGAAATGCAACAAGTTATTCATCAGATGTTATGATAAAATAAAACTCATTTGGCTGGGATTTTATATAAGAATTTTTTTCTCCAAGCAGAAAAACAATTTTTAAATTCTAACTGAAGGTTGTTAAATGTATAAATTTTTATGAGAGTTACAGATACAGCAAATTTGGTGTAACATCTCAGATACAAATCAATTCTAATTGTGTAGCAAAGATAATGATATTATATATTGTGCTTTATTTATCTGTATTGGGGATTGAACCCAGGGGCATTCTACCTTTGAGCTATAGCCACAGCCCTTTTCACTGTGAAACAGGGTATCACTAAGTTGTTGAGGCTGGCCTCCAACCTGCAATGTGCCTGTCTCAGCCTCCTCAGTACAGGAATTACCATACAGTACGATGTGATTCTGCACATGCTATATATACTCTGTAAGCACACTATATTTGAGCCACTTTTTGTAGTTTTGTATATTGCACTTTCCTATAATGATTTATGTGGAGACAATTTATTTCTCTCTAGAGAACCTTTTTTTCTGAAAAAAGAATGTATGTGTGTGTGTGTTACTGTAATTGAACGCAGAGGCATTCTATCTCCAAGCTATATACCCAGCCCTTTTTATTTTGAAACAGGGTTTGCTAAGTTGGTGACAGTCTCACTATGTTGAGGCAGGCCTTGAACTTTCAATCCTCCTGTCTTAAACTCACAAGTACTGGGATTATAGGTGTGGGGCACCACTTCTGGCTATTAGGAAGTACTTTTTAGCTTGGTCATGGTTAAGTACTATTAAGCTTTATAGAGAGATTAGGTGTGTTTTATCAATATCATTTAATCAACTGCAGTCTAACTGGAAGATGATTTTTAAATTTAAGAGGACAAACTGAAATGATCATAATATATGGTTACTGTAAAAATAATTGGTTTCAAACTCCATTTGTATTCTCTGAAGTTCTGAATAAACTTCAGGGACTACAGAAATATTAAGTGGGTTAGGAATTATAAATTAAGAACTACACATCAAGTGTTAACTAGGAATAGGCATCAAGCAATTATACCTACCTACTACATTTTCCATAAATGCCATCTTAATGCTGAATTTATTCATCTGTGAATAGTAATTGGGGAAATCAGTGTTTTTAATAATAGACATGAGAGTATATAAGGTTAATATAGTTCTGAATTATGTGATTCTCACTGAATATTATCATGTTCTGAAAAGGACTTTCATCCAGCTAGCACACGCACTGTCCTGGGCTACAGCTTGATAAACATGCCCCAGTAGGCTTTTATGTTTTCCATTCTTCACTGAAATTCATAGGTACAAAATAAGTAAACTCAGCAGATATACATCTGGTTCCTATGAGACTATATAGCTAGAACTCCCAATGGACAAAATGCTTCATCGTCTATTATTTCAAATCTTAATAAAAATTAGATAAGTCTTAAAAAAAGAGAGAAATATATTGAACTGTATAAAGAATTATTTTCCTAAATCCATCTTCGAGTTGCACTAAGAATATAAAAATGCAGGTTTAAGTGTTTGAAAGCCTAGTTATGAGCTCAACTTTTTATTTTTGGCTTTTAGCTTCCATTATTCCTGCAAGTGTCAGATAAAATTTACATTTCCTGTCTAATTTACAAGGTGTTATAAGGAACAAGTACTATAATGTACATGAATGAATGAGCTTTATAAACTAAAACAGTACACAAACATGTTTCATTCTTATGTCTGGTTTTCAAAAAAAGCTTCACGGAGTCATTCACTTGTCCCAGGAAAACTAACCTTTCACATGGATTCAGGGAATGAGGCTTTGATGGCAAGCTGCTTCCGTAAAACATAAAAGAAAGTGGCCATAGTGGGTTAGGTGTGCTCTTATAAATCTGGATTCCTAGATGACACTTAAGATATTAATTTATAGTTGTGGTGTGTTGCTTTCATTGCCTGATGCCACTGAGATGTGTTAATCAGTGTATATTTGCTTCAGATTGAGATTCCAGGAAAAACCTCCCTTTTCCTAGGTAAGGCATTCAAATTGTAGATATCATTCATTCATCTCTCTGTCCTATACACCTTGATCTAGTTATGATTAATAAGAACAAAACACTATTTGTAACAGTGCACATCCTTTATAACTGAAACTGCAGTTAAGTGTAATTTTCCATACATGACATGTATTCATGCATATGCTTTATCCCTGTACAACACTAATAATTCTTTAACATACATTCCATAGGTTTTTCTTTACTAATGAGTCAACAGTTCTAAAACACGAATCCATAGTTACATTGTCATTTATTTCAATCCTGTGGCATTACACTGAATATGCTTGAAAAACACTTTGATGTTTCCTTTGCAGAATATTGAATGTTACTATCCATTTCTATAAATTAAATTTACTAGGAAAACCCACAGTTTAAAAAAAGTATACAAGAATAAGCTAGCTTATCACAATCAACAAGAAATGAACTCAAGAATTCAAAATAGTATGTCAGGAACAGTTATCTTCATGGTAAACATTCACTTTATGAAAATCCCACTTGGCTTCATTTAATTAAAAAGCTGAAAAAGAAAGAAAATTATTATGTACTGAACATAAGGAAAACACGATATGCTGTTTATTCTTTTCTAAATTAGCACATGTAAATGTCATAATTATATAAATTCACCTAATTATAACTTTCCTGTCAGGGTAATTTTTGAAACTATTTTCTATAACAGGGCCAGGTTTATGATGAGAACAGGGTCAGAGAAGATGTGATAATTTGAAATATGGCATTTATATAAGCACCTCTCATCACTGGCTAGCGCAGTAGTTAAATCATCATTTAAAATGGGAATGTAGAAGAAATAAATGGAACAAAGTGAAACAAATGTTTGAATGTCTTAAACATTTTTCTTATTGAATAATTCATTTACTTAAAACAATAATTATGTAAACATTTGATCTTTTGTTACTGTAGCTTACAATTTCATTATATTAAACAGTCAAAAAATATATACATAAATAAAAGTATCAAGAGATTTTGATGAATCATCATTACAAACAGATGCTTATACATATAGAACTAAAAGTAAAAGGCATTTCTTTTAACTTCCTTAAGCAAAACTTCAATTTGAATAACATGTAGTAAGCTTTTCTTTGATATCTGTACCTTTCTGCCAACATGTGGCACATATTTGTGAGTCTTATAAAGGTAAGACAACTTTTCAACACAAGACACAACTAATCTTTAGCTAAATATTAAAAATAAAATGACTACTACTGCTGAAAAACCATTTTGTTGGATGTTTAGATTATAACATCTTAGACATGTATTGTTTTGTCTTTCTGAAACTCAGTTTCCTCATTAGTGAAGAGAATGCTTGCTTTGGATGATTTCCAAAGTTCCTTCCAGTGATACTATGTGCTAAAAATAAACATACATTTAAAAATATATATTTTATTATAAAACATATAAAATTTATTTATATGTAATACATTTTAAATATACAAAATACAAAATATATAGTATAATTACTGTTTTGAAAATATATTAATACTACACAATTATAAATCATAAACTGTAATATAAATAGTTAAGCAAAACAGAATAATTACCCCATATATCTATTTATTAGGAATTATTAAATTAAAAGAAATTATGTGCTGATAATCAGGATGCAATCAGACACTGTTTTGTCCTTAATTATTAGCCTACCCCAAAGGTAAATCTAACTGAAGAATAAGGGTAAATGAAGAGACACCTTGATCATAAAATATTTTATACCATAATTAGAGTTTAAAACACTGGAACTTAAAACTACAGACTTATGGGGTTTATTTTGTTTTTAAAGGACTGACATGAACATTTCAAGATATAGCAATAAAGCTAACCTTTTATTATTGCTAAAAATTTATCTGTAGAAAAGCAAAAATAGTAATATGAACCTTCATGATAATTTTATACTTCCTAACTTTTTAGAGCTAGAAAGGTTAAAGAATTTCTGTCATATTTAGATGTTGCTATATTTATAGAGCAAAGGGATCTTTGTGACTATATTCTTAATATAAAAATAGACTAAGAATTTTTACTACGCTATTTGTTCACTCTAGGGGTTTTTCCAAACTAAAATACTTAGTAATTATTTATAAAACTTATTATAAAGATCACTTGTTTATATCTAATTATGAATTGACAAATATGTTCAATCTTGAACTCATCATTCTATTAAATGTCCTGCAATAAGGAATAGATCTAATAAGTAGAGTACTTACTATTCTTTTATATTGAAAAGATTCCTTTTCATAAGAAAATGTATTACAAGTATATGTTCAAGATACTGGAAAGACTTGATGTACAGAAATGTCAAAGATGTTTTGTTAGTTAAAATGTTTTGTATTTTTCTGTTTCTTTCATATTTTTCTATGTAATCATTCAGGATTTCATGTATTTTCATTATATAAATATTAAATGTTTGAGACATTTTCCAATATCAATGTTTTATACTGATATAATCACTCAAGGGACTCGCCTCTCATGTCTATTTAGGTAGGTCTGACATTTATTTTTTTTTTCTTTTCACATTCACCTAACAATTTTGACAGTATAAAGTATACAGTTTTAACAATATAACAGTTCTTATGGATTTATGCTTCTAACAGTGCTTGGGTATTTTTCCTAATACTTATCACAAAAAATAAGTGCTTTTCTATTGTACTCAAGACAACTGTCAAGAATACTAAAACTGAATATATTCCTTTTATTTACGTTCTTCACTGTTGTGGTTCATTACTGAAGGGAGCAAGAAACTGTCTTGGGTACTATCATCACCTGTGCTTGAACTCACTCCACTCTCTGTTATGAATGCATGTCACTGTAGTTAACAGTAGTCTGCAGATGTATAATCACTGACTTCTGTGGTCACCTTATACGTGGGCAACTTTAACTTAGGTAAGCAATATAAAATAGAGACTAATTGGTGTAGGTAGTTAATTGTACAGGAGATTTGATAGCAGGGCAGAACAAGCAAAAATATCCTTAGCAGCTTTTCTTTCTCTCAGCCTGAAGGTATGTGATTATCTCCCTTCCAGTCTGTGTAACTTGATCACTGCTTAAAGTACATGAGGGATGCTGGTGTACAAAGAGGGAATGGGATAATGATAAACCATTTCTCTCTTTAAGGCTTGGCTCTCTCCTCAGGACTCCCTCATAGAGCCAAGATTTAGATAAAAATGTTGTCTTGACTTGCTGAAGAGTGAGGTTCCAAAAATTCATTAGCAAGCTTATTATTCGAAATTCAAAAATAAGTTGTTCTAGAGAACATGATTTAAAATATCTCAAATTTAGGCCAAACAACAACCACAACAAAGAAAACCTCACATCAGTTTCAGTAAGCGTTCAACAAAGTGTTAAAGAGTAGTGTGCATAAAAGGGTGTTGCAGGAAATGGAATGATTGAAAGACATGAGTAAATTAAGTATAACAGATATTATGGTGACTCAAAGTGTCACAGGAATTAAACAACAACCAAAATGGGATAGCAACTTAGACTAAAGGAGCTGAATGAACAAAGGTACCACAGTAGGAAAGTTCGAGTGTGGTGTTTAGTGTGGCTAAACCTGGAGTCAGCACACTGTCTGCAATTAGTCACAAGGGCCATAAGGTTTTGCTAAAACTACTCCACTGTGTAGTGCAAAAGCATCTATGAACACTACGTGAACCTGGATGTGGTTCACTAGAACCACAGTAGGCACTGAAATTTAAATTTCATGTAATTTTCACATGTCATATCTTTTTCCTCAATGATTTAAAACTGTAAAATCCATTAGTAGTCTGTGGGGTACACCAAAACAGACACTAGTTGCTGACTCCTGCAACAAACCATAGATACACTGAAGGCTGTACTGTGATAGATGGGCCTAAATTTAAGGCCATTTTTATGGTAATTCATCTATTAATATTATTGTGTAGCTAGTAAAATCATACATTTAAATATGCTCATGATATATGAAGAGAAGATATGCAGCTTATGAAATACATATATGATAATCCTTCCCTAGGTTCAAAGTATATATTATATAAACGAATCTGTTCAAATTTGATAATCTGGGTGCTAGTATTTTTTTCTTCCCATTTTGCTTATCTGTGTCTTCTAGAAGAAACATGTATTAACTTCTTCCTCCTCTTTCTTGTTGTTTTGATGAAAAGGCAACATAATTAGTACATATCTTAAAATGATAATTCTGGTAATATGCTGGAATAATGACTAGATATTGAGAGATATATTAGAAGGCCAGCCAATAGTCTTAAAAAGATATATATAAATTACATAGCAGTAGGGACAGAAATGTGATGGAAACCAAATCTAATGACATAACACGGGATGTGGGATGAATACAGAACAATTCCAAGGTGCTGTCTCACACGACTGTGAGAATGGCACTGTCTTGGGGAAGATGGGGAGAGGCAGAGAGATATTGATGTAGGACATGCTGAGAATGAGCTGTTGATGTGGTATTCATGTCTGGTTCTGGATCTCAAAGATCAGGATTTGTTACATACATATATTTGGGACTGAGAAGTAATCTAAAAGAAAAAAAGGGTGTAAGAGTGCCATATCAGAAAATCCAGGGCATAAAGTTTTAAAGGAGGGGGTATTGTTCAACTAAAATGCCAGAAAGGTCAGGTGAAGAGAACTCTGGTTTTGGTCACTGGAGGAGATACTGAAAGCATGTTTGGTCTTTTTGCCTTCCTGTGAAATATATTAACTGTTAACTAATAGTGGTTTGCTGGGTTTTTTGTTTTTTTATTTTGTTTTTAAAATTAATTCCTCTGTTCCTGGTGCTGTGAAAAACTGGGATGTACACAGTGCTCTTGAAGCAGTGTATTGTGTCCAGTTGGGAATTGGTTAAATACTCTACTGAAATCTTCAGCCGCTCAGCCTTTTCTTGTGCACTGCTCTTACTTCCTACAAGCTGGAGAAGGAACTGGGGAGATCTAGTAGTTACATAATGGCACTGTCTCACAGAAATCACTAATGTGGCTAAGGGGCAGCTGCTCAGATTTCATCTTGGTATTCAAAGAAAAGTGCAGAGAGGAAGAAAGGCTGCACTTCTCCACTATGCACGGATAGGCCACTGGCTGAATTTTCACTCCTATTCTACTGGCTTTGTCGTTAGTGAAACTCACTGATTCACACTTTTTATGACTTAAAAAAAAAGTCTTTACATTTGTAAGTGTTAAATGGGAATGCCAGGGAGAAGTATATTAGAGCTTCTAGGCAGATCTCTTTAGCCAAAGGCCTGGGGCTCTTTTCTTTGTAATAGAAGATTACTGAACCTAGAAAAGTCTTCAAGTCTGAAATAAATGGTCTTTTAAAAAGGCCTAAAGAAATCCAGGCCTTTATTAGGAGTAATAAAAGAGATCTTTGGGAACAGAAATCTCTCTGTATCTATAGTTACACAGGGTAATAGCCATCGAGTCTACCGCTAAGGCCAGCTCTCTATACAGCCTGCAGAGAGAGGCAAACTTACTAAGAGTTTTGATAACATGACCATTAAAAATTAAAAATGGTGAGAAACATGGATATTAGGTCTGGGGAAAAAAGATAGTAAGTTAGTAAGTAGGGTAAGGAATAGATGAAGAATAAAGAACGCATTTGGAGCATGGGCACTGTACACTCGTCCCTGCTTTCAGTGGGTTGTTCTTGGAGGGGTAAGCACACTATTTTGCACAATAGGAACAACTCCCTGGAGCACGCTTGATGTGCATGTTGACTCAGACTCTGTGTCTCTGTGTTTGAGGGTCAGGATATATAGTGAAGAATCAAGAAACTGGGCTCTAAACTTTCTATAAAAAATTAGTTTGGATTTATGTGTTTCTAGTATCTATTTCTGAAATTATCAAATGCTGACATTTTTAAAAGGTTTCCAGTAAGTTAATTATTTGAAAGATTTGTATTTTATTAATCTTGGATGTTAAGGTTTATATGCTTTGTTAATGGAAAAGGGACTTGACTACTTTTTTCGTGGGCAGGATGAAGTATATTTATGTCAATTGTTTATTCTTTGTATTTCTTCTCCAAAGTGATAAGAGAGATGTAAAAAAACATGGGATTATATTTTAAGGTGGAGGGGATATGTTTGGATATTAGTATTATTATTTAAAAATATAGTTAGTCAAATGGTTAATTCTGTTGGTGGAAATTTACAATGAGGACTTGTCCCTACAAGACTGCAATATGGGATCTCGTGGCTAAGTTAGCTTACATTTCTAAAACAGTAATTTACTACAACTTGTCTTACTTATGAGATACATATTATGGTCTTATTTGAAAGCTGAGGAAAGCTCAGGCTCAGAAAAGATTAAAAGACTTGCCTGCGGTTATAGTTTTTAAGTGCCATGGTCCAAGTCACATCTTCTCACTCAAAGTCCAGATCACTTTCCAATACACCACAGTGGAATACAACAATATGGAAAAATAATCCTTAAGACTCAATTTCCATTTGTACAATATTATTATAAGATTCAGCACTGCTTTATTTATCTAGATAAGATAGGGGATAAACAGTGGTGCCTTAGAGCACTCCTGCTTTTCTCTGAATCATTTCTAAATCTTTGGACCTTTCTTCCATTCCTCACAGTGGGACTCAGCATAGGAAAGGCAATGCCAGTGAATTCTTGTCAATATGTCCCGTGGGCTGGTCACCACACCATTTCTATATAAACTTTCCTTTTTTATACCTCAAGATTGATACTTCCCTACTGATAAAAGATGTATACCTAAGATGTACAAATGAATGTGATACTGCTGTACACTGTACATCCTGGGATTTCTTTACCTTGCTGTGCTTGTTCACCATCATACTTTTCTCAACATTTGTAAGAATGCCTTTCACTTCTAGCAGCTATTCTGAACTTTCCCTTGTTGAATTTCACCCCATCTTTTTTTTAACTATTCATCCTCTCGAAATTACCAAAGATATCATGAACTACAATTATCTTTTTTAAAACAATGGGGGATACTGTGTCCATTATATGCATAATTAATACACAATCTGCTTTTAATATGTTTCTGGAATAATTACATTTCCACACATCTTTCCACAACTAAAGGCAATTGCGTAGAACAACTTGACAACTCCAGAGGGTGTAAATCAATATGGATTGTATTTTCTGGAGTTGTACAATGTGGCAAACCAGTAATTTTCACTTCACTCTATTTTAACAATTGTTTTGCATTTACTAGAAGTCATTAAGAAATAGCATTTTTTAATAAACAGATTGAATTACCAGATGATGAGCACCTACTATGTGCAGGGCACTTTGTAGATACAAAAAGGTGTATTTGTCAAGGACCTTACCCAAAATACCTTACAGTCTTCTAGAAGGAAAAGAAAGTAAACACCTAAAACAGTTGCATATAAAAACAATAAAAAAAGTAATGCAGTAAAATGGCTGGTGCAGGTGCAGAGGCAGGCGAAGTAATTGCTTTGGATTGAAAGTCCTCTCTATTTCAGTGACTGTAAGTTTATCCCCATAAAATTGAGGCTGGTATTATTACAGCAACTTAACAGATGAAGAAACAGGTTTAACAAAATTAAATACATTGACAAAAGATACAAAAATAATAGATAGGTTTACTTGTTACACTTATCTCTAATCCCACAAAAATACTATTTTAGAGTTGATGAAAAAAATGATGTTTGGAAGTTAAAAAATTAACTCTTAAGTCCCAAAGTTAGTGAAGAGAGGGATCCAAGATTCAAACCCAAATTTGTCTAACTGCACAGCCGGAGCTCTGAGCTGTTTAATATCCAAAATTAAACCCCAAGCTTGAACTCGATTACTATTATTTTTCCCATATACCACACTACCTAACAGAGTCTTGTGGATAGTTAGGAATCAAAGTGACAAAATTAATAAAGAAAGTTTCATGTTATTGAACTAAAGCAGAGACTTGATGTACCACAGATATTTTTACAGAAGTCATCTGAAGAGAATTTTTGTGAGTCACAAAGTGCCAGTGGGAAATAGCAAGAAGGGAATCACCAATACGGAAAGACTATCATAACCAGCAATGGTTCTTGCCCTGTTTTCTAAGAAGAGTAAAGTTAATTTTTATTTGATTTCTTCTGAATATGGCTCAGATGATAATTAGACAAAATTCATAAGAAACCTTATATTTCATGGTTAGTTTCAAGGGACTCTGGGGCCCAATTAAGTTCATCAAAAGGTTTAGGGAAAATCTGTCCTTCATTCCACTGAACTATGCAAATATAAATCAAAGCCACTTAATATTTAGTGTAGAGAAAAACCATGCTTAAAGAAAAGATAATATAGATACTTTAAATTCATATATATATCAGAATTAATGATAAAAATTAGCATTAAACATTTGAGTAATACTATGTACCAGGCAATGTGGGAGGTGATTTGCATGCTATCTCTCATGCAGTCAGAGAGAATGATGTAGTAAAATCATCTCTATTTACAAACAAGAAAACCTAGGGTTTAAAATGTTAAGTAATTTGCCCAAAGTCACACAGCTAGTAACGAGCAGAATGGGGAGCCAAGAAAGTTTGCTTTTTAAAACTTAAAAGACAACCTGGGAGAATTTAGTAATGGTATGAAACAGCCCCAAACTATAGTATACACCATTAATAATAAAACTTGGGGAAAAAAATGGAAGCTTATATAAAAAGAAAGTTATAAAAATGGAATAAAAAGAAGACTCAAAGCATTATGTATCATTACTAAGGTAACATTAGCAGATCTACACACATGCTAGCTAATATAAGAAATACGTTTTTTGTCTCTCTCTCCTTAGTGAGGCCCTCCACAACTTCGTGAGACCCGGTTTCAAAATAAAGTATAAGCTGGGCGTGGTGGCGCATGCTTGTAATCCCAGTACTTTGGGAGGCGGAGACAGGAGGATCCGGGTTCGTGGCCAGCCTCAGCTCTCTCTCTCCCTGTCTCTCTCT
>PVJS01018890.1:0-34334 GCA_004027185.1 Glis glis | reverse complement strand
TATTTTTTATACTTTATTTCGAAACCGGGTCTCATGAAGTTGTGGAGGGCCTCACTAAGGAGAGGGAGAGAGAGAGAGAGAGAGAGAGAGAGAGAGAGCTGAGGCTGGCCGCGAACCCAGATCCTCCTGTCTTAGCCTCCCAAGTACTGGGATTACAAGCGTGCGCCACCACGCCCGGCCCAATCTTTTCAATTTTTAAGGACTTTTCAGAATTTCTAATGTACCGCAGATAACCACTTCTTGTTTCTCAGATCCGTGAGATTCCCCCCCTTTTTTTATAGATCTGTCATTTTAAGGGCTACAGGGAGGAAAAGGGAGGCTGAAGCTTTTGCCCAATTTATGATTTTGACCCAATCACTAATTATTCTTATTGAAGAACTTGAGAAAATGTAATACTTCTAAGGTTTTTCCAGAAACAGAACATTGGTGTGATCTAGTAATCTCTGTAATATTCCTATAAGGTAGGTGAGGCAGGTGCATCTTACTCTCACTGTAGAAAGGCACGCTGGAGACTTAGGGTGACGGCTGCTGGAAAGCACATGGAATAACACCAGCATTTATACAGGGCTTCTCAGTGGACCCTCACCACAGTCCTTCTAGGTAAATATTATTCATTACACAACCAAGGAGGTGGAGACTCAGAGGATGGGTAACTTGCCCATGGTCACAGAGGAGATAAGAAACACTGCAGTTTCATGAATCAGTCTCTTCTGACTCCAGACCTGTGTCTCCCAACCCCAACAGTTGCTTTCTACTCTACGTGCTGTGGCTTTGCCTGGGCTACCCACCCAAAGCTCACCAATTCCTTTCTTTGGAGACTCAGTGGGTATCACAGCAAAAGATAATCAAATGCTTTGCATAAATCCCTTCTCTAAACACGTCTTCCAGGCAGGTGGCTGCATTCGCATTAACACCCTGGCCCCTTCCAGTTAACATCTAGGAGGCAAGGAGCTTTAAATCTCCCTTTTGTACTTTTTTTGTTTTGTTTTTCTGCAGTACTGGGGATTGAACCCAGGGCCATTCTACCTCCGAGCTCCATCCCAGCCCTATTTTTTATTCTTTCTTTTTTTTTTTTTTTGCGGTTACCAGGGATTGAACGCAGGGGCGTTTTACCTCCGTGCTACGCCCCCGGCCCTATTTTTTATACTTTATTTTGAAACCGGGTCTCACGAAGTTGCGGAGGGCCTCACTAAGGAGAGAGAGGGAGAGAGAGAGGGAGAGAGAGAGAGAGAGAGAGAGAGAGAGCTGAGGCTGGCCTCGAACCCAGATCCTCCGGTCTCCGCCTCCCAAAGTACTGGGATTACAAGCGTGCGCCACCACGCCCGCCCCCTCTTGTTCTTAATCACCTCTTGCTACACTATGGAGAGATATGATCCCACCAGCTTAGCCCCAGTTGCAAACGGGCTTTTGTAGCATCCCTGGCAAACTGTAGGCTCACTGAAGAGAGGAGTGTTTTGCTTCTGAGTCCAGTCTGTTGGTGGCCTGTGGGTGAATGTGGAACCTACGGCAGTGCCCTGGTTTTGCCATCAGTGTGTAGTCTCCATGCTCCCCATCTGATGAGGCTGGATTCGTTCATAATATTTCCAGTGTTTTTCATAATGTACAGTGCTGCTACTAAAAGTTTCACAATAAACTGTTAAATTATTTTGCATGTTTTAACATGAAAAAACAAACCTGAGGATTGCTGTGAAAAATGCATATAGATGCATCCTTACATAAGAGTGGGCTTTCAGTCTTTCTTGGACATTGGGAAAGATCTTTAAAACGCGAGGATGCCTGAGTTTTATCCTGTTATGGGCAGAATTGTATTCCTCTCTCCAATTCATATGCTGCAGCTCTAATCCCCAATGTGATGGGGCCTTAAGGAGGTAATTAAAATTAAAGGAAGTCATAAGGGTGGGGCCCTAATCTGGTAGGATTTATGTCCATATAAGAAGAGAGACAGAGCTCCCAATGAGAACACGTCATGTGAGGGCCCAGTGGGAAAATAAACCAACTCTGACGGTTCTTTGATCTTGGTTTCCAGCCACCAGAACTGCGAGAAAATGAATTTCTGTTGTTTAAGCCACCGTTTGTGGCATTTTGTTATGACAGCCTAGGGAGACTTATATATAACCTCTGTGATGTAATTCTTTGAGATTTGGCTTGTGCATTGGGATTTCTAAAAAGCTCCATAGGCGATTCTAACATGAAACCAAGGCATCTAAATACATCAAGGCTTTGGGTAGAGAATGAAATAATATGGACTCTGCTTTGTTGGAGAAGACGCCTACTAAATAAGTATAGTTTGGTAAGATGATGGATGGATGGATGGATGGATGGATGGATGGATGGATAGATGATGGGTGGATGGATGGAAGGATGGCTGGATGGTGGGTTTGTGGTAAATGTTACAAAAGAAAAGAATAGGATGCTGTAAGATAAAATTGTAGTAATATTGACAATTTACTTTGGATCAAATAATAAAGAAAGACCTTTCAAGAGCTGACACTTCAGCCAAGACCTGAAATAAGGCAAGGGGCAACCTGAAAAGATAAGGAAGAGTATACCAGGGAGAGATATCCCAGTAGTCATATTTCAACTTACAGAGGAATACATTGTTTAGGAAAGAAATTGAATAAGAGACTCAATGATGCCTTTAGCTTGTCTTCATATTTAGAAAGTATTCTTTGCCTATGAAACTTATCTTGTATTAAATCTATTATTATTATTATTATTATTATTATTATTTGTGGTACTGGGGATTGAACCCAAGGGCATTTTACCTCCGAACTATACCTCCAGCCCTATTTTATTTATTTATTTTTAAATTTTGAATCAGGGTTTTTCTGGTTGATAAGAGTTTCACTACTTGCCGAAGCTGTCCTCAAACCTGTGATCCTCCTGTCTTATCCTCCCAAGTACTGCTATTACAGGTGTGCACCACCACACCCAACTTCAGTGATGAGTAACAGTTTCTTGAAGTGAGGCAGCCAGACTAGAATTCTAAAAATGAATACAGCTTCAGATATTATGTATGATCTAACTTATTTTTAGATATACTTAGCCACAACTCCTCCATATTGACATTTCATCTGTTATTTTCAATTTCAAAAAAGAGATACACATCATCTCTTGATAATCTATTCCAAAAATTCACAATCCCATATGCATGTGGGACTCTCCTTAGTCTGTGATCATTTCCCTGCTGGAAAAACTATGGCACAAACTGATTAAGAGACTAGTCCAAGGTTGGCAAATAAGGGGGCATCTATGTGCCAACTTGATTAAATAGCAGTGATTCCTTATTGTTCAGAAGGAATCTGAGGCAGTAGCTGGGCACAAAGTGTCATGATTGATTATTGATGTCACATAGTTTGTATTTTTAGATTAGTCCATTATTATTTAATTTGATCCAGGACCTGAATGTTGGTTTCTTTACCACTCTTTTAATCTCTTAACTACAGTCATTTGTTCTCTAAAAGGAAAACATACTCACAAACAAACGTACAAGTCATTACACTGCTAGATTAACTTCAGAATCATACAGTCATGTGGATGGAAGCATAGGCCAATCCATAGTAAAGCATTATTTGTCTTATAACTTTAGCACAAGAGATTTTTACATATTACAAACATGTCAGCATATTGTTTTCAAGAATCAGGTTGCCTTGTATGTGTATACATGTCTTATATAGTAAAGGAAGCCTTGGGGTGTGGTGTGTGTGTGTGTGTGTGTGTGTGTGTGTGTGTGTGTGTGTTAGTGGGGATTGAGGATTGAGCCCAGGGGCTTTCTACCTCTGAGCTATACCCCAGCCCTATCTTTATCTCTTATTTTGAAACAGGTCTCACTAAGTTTCCAAGACTGGTCTTTAACCTGCGATCCTCCTGGCTCAGCCTCCCAAGTACTGGGATTACAGGCGTGTGCTATCATACTTGGCTTGATTCCCATTAAAGGATAAATTTATTTCTAGATGGTGAATTACTTCCTTCTATTAAGTAATGTCAGCATAGAATGGCAGACTAATAATGCTACTGGAAGTGTCAAAAACTTATATGATCATCCTAAATTTTAAGATGCAATACAAATTGTCCTGTTTCATCAGAATATTAGATTCATATGTGTTAGAAATAAATTTCCATGGTGTCGTAAGAAAAGACACATGTTTGAAAGTGGCTCCGCAAGGCGATTTTACTTTTTGCAAAAAGGGATCCTGCCACCAGTAAAGTCAGGTGTGCAAGAATGCTAAACCAAAAGCCTGCTGGGTCTTTTATTCCTAAAGTGAAGCTTCTGTGCTATATACTCCTATTGGTGGGAGCATAGCTTCACAATCTTTGGGCAATTGGCACTTGCAACTTCCAAGAAATGCTAACTTTACAAAAGAATGTGAGCGTATACAAGGTTACAAAACGGAGCTTAAGTCAAGCTATTCTTTTGATAGAAAAGATCTAATTATATTCTCAAACTATGTAATAAGAAAGCAAATACATGTGAGACACATCATACTTTAAAAGTACTCCTTCCACATCCTGGTGCATACCAAATGTGTTTGAACATGATCTGAGCTTTAGTTTTCATTTTGATTTTTTGCTAGTCTGGGCTGAAGGAATGAGGAGCACCCACATGCTCAACTCTGAAACCCCAAGAACCATCTGACACAAATTTTAGTCACAGTTTGCTCTCACCAAAACAAGTCACACAATTACACCGAATTGCCTCAGAATCCTGGAGATGGGGTATCATTCTTTGTATTTTCTTTTAGTCATATGATTAGACTGTATAAAACTTGGTTTACCTCACAAAAAGTAATATTTCAAAAACAAGAAAAATACTTTAAACTGTATCCTAATACTTTTAAAGGAAATCGGAAAGGGTAGGTGTGTACTCTTTAACAGTAGAAGATACAATTCAGTTATATTACTTTAAAAATAATCATTTAAATTTGGTGCCAGTCTTTTCAAATGCCTTCACTCCTTCCTTCCAAAGCGGAGGAAAATGCCCAAGACATTGAAAGTTTTTCATGGATAATTCATTGACTCTCTTTCTCAGAGCTTTGCTGTCAAATATTCACCACCCCCACTCCCGCCCCCAGCTCCCCACAAACACCCAGGCAAAGATACCCCACAGCACCCCAGATTCACTTCTACTTATGATATTTCCACACAGCCAGAGGGAGGCAGAGAAAAGAGTTGTCTAGAATGTTCTCTCATCCCTTAGTTTGCCTTTCCCTCCTAGCAAAGGAGCCCGGCAGCTTTGCAGAGGGGATAAAGGCCTCGTGGATTCGGGGCTGGAGGGCTGCAGGGGTCTGCCTAGAATGCCGTCTGGAGCGCCGCCCCCAGAGCTTCCAGCGGGAAGACAGCTTTCCACATTCACGGCTGTTTCCTAAGGAAGGGGAGAAAGGGAACAAGGCCGGAGAGAAAAGGGGCAGGGACTCCCTTTGTATCTGTGTCCAATATGGTTCCTTTTGAGTCCCCATTCTCCGTAGTGAAGGGCTCTCCAGGGGTTCTCATCTGTTACCAGGCTGGGCTGTACCTGCCGGCCTGTGTGAAAGTCGCTCAGCTGCTGCCCTGGATGGGGCGAGCACATCACATCGATCTCCCTGGCATCTACGACGCCAGGGCCGCAAGGATCAAGCCCCACACGGAGCACAAAGGCAGGTCTGGAGAGAAAGAGCCCGGCCTTCTTCATTGTCCAGTGCTCTTTGTGTGGACGCTGGGGGTCAGCGCTGGCTCCTCCCGCATTCCTGCCTCTGCCGAGAGAGGCCCAAGTACAGGAGGCCGGCCCTGGACCCTGGGCTGGGCGAACATGGAGGACGATGGATGCGTCCATTTCCCCACCACACATGCCCCAACGTAAAACCCAGGACGTCAAGAGAATGGACATTTTTTTTTTTTAGATCAGTTTTTCTGTTCTGGGAACAGGTAGAGTACTTGAAATGGTGGCTTCAGGAATGAATGGTAGAGAATTAGAGTTTGGTTTAGAGTTCAATCAAGCATCCTCTGACGTCAGAAAAGAAGGCATTAGATATTCTATTATCATCTTCTTTGATATTGCGATCATTGTCATCATTATTTAAATACATCATTATCTAAATACCAATTTTAGAAAGCACAGGGTTGTTGGCTGTAAGTCAGAAAGAAGATACACAGAGAAGAAAGGATAAAATGCTAAGGGTCAGTAATAAGGAAGAAGCTGAAATAATTAGAAAAGCAGGGAAAAAGTTAAAAAGTTTGATGGTGTCATTTTTATTTAATGAAAGAAAATTTTTCAGTCAAAATCATGTAATACATATTGAGCGACTAGATGCAGATGTAGAACTTCCTCACAAATCTCTCATGCCTTTGGCAGAGTTTGGTTAATAAAAACAATTCTGGCCCACGGCATCCTGAGCTTTGACTTTATCATGCTTGTGCATAAACCCTTCTTTTTTCCCCAAAGTGTTATTTCATGGTTTTTCTATCTATAATTAAAACTTCTTCCAAAATTTGTATGATTTATACTTCATGGAAAGTATTTGCCACTTCAGAGTTAGAAACGATAAAATATTGCTTCAGTCTGCATTGTCTGAAATATAACATATGCATTTACCCCTTCAATTAAAAAAATTTCCAATTGAAAAACAACATTTATCAATCACGATGCCTTTCCATAGACTTTGGTTACCACTAATCGAGACCTACCTTTTCTACTGGCTTTATGTCTGTAATAATTACTCTCCCAGGATTTTTCTCCTCTCCCTATTTCCTGTCTGCCTCACCCCCTATCATTCTTTCTCTGAGAAGACTCAGAAAATGAGCAATCAAAAAAAAAAAAAAACCAAGCTGCTGCTGTTCCATTCGTTCCGCCCTGCCCCCATAAAAAGCTAATATTTTCAGGTTGACTGAAAGTTTAACTTTGTTATTTTTTTTTATTTTTCAAGAAAATCCAGCGTGACATGGCACGTGTTCGTGCCCTCTTACTTAACAAATTACACGTTTTTTTGACCTAAGTTAAAAGCTGTGCAAATCTCCCTTGTGTGTGTTTTCATTGTGTGTAGATTTTCCTGGTATAGCCTCAGACATGTCCGTGTTGGGACTCGGAAATGTAACCTTAGTCTTTCTGCCCACAGTCCCTCTTTGTCTCTCATAACTCCTGAAGAGACACCACCCTTCAAGAATGTGATATTTTCAGATGGTGAAACTCTGTGACGTTCCTGCTAGCCATCAGAGCAGAGATGGGCGTAAGGAACGCCACATCCCTGCAGGAACCACAGGGAGCTGTCATTGTCTGATTCCTCCAAACAGCTGAGCTTTTTCAGTACTGAAAAGAATCATCAAGGTTTTCAAGATTCTAAACTTCTCTGAGGTTGGAAGAATCAAAATGATCACAAAAGACACAAAACCTGGCTTTCTTTTGATTTCGAGGAGGTTTTCAATGGTACACCAAGTTCTCTCCCAGATCTCAAAATACTTTACCTAACACGTGTCTACACGACGCCGTGAGCTCTCACCTGCAGCATGATGGCTCCCTCAGGACCTCAGGCAGATGCTTCTTCTAGGAAAACCTTACATGGAATAAGGCAATTTAAAACTGGAGCAGGAGCCGGGCATGATGGCACATGCCTGTAATCCCAGCACCTGGGAGACTGAGACAGGAGGATGGCAGGTTCGAGGCCAGCCTCAGTAACTTAGCGGACCTTGTTTCAAAATAAAAAAGGGCTGGAGGTAGAGCTAGGAGGTAGAATGCCCCTGGGTTCAATCCCTAGTACCAAAAAAAAAAAAACCCAAACAAACAAAACAACAAAAATCTGAGTCAGAGAAGCACTGAGAGCCTTGCTTATCTGTTACTAAACACACCGAATGAATCTTTCTCCCCTTCTCAGCTTGCCTGGACTCGGGCTTTTGCGCTGGGTAATGAACGTTGAACTGGTCATGCCTAGGGATGGGTCCTTTCAGCCAAGCCCCTGCCCCCCACCCCACCATAATGTGCCATTTTATTTTCAAAAGGGAAAGATATTCTAAAGCTATAAATCTCTTTTCTTTCTTTGCCTGCTTGCCGCCCCTGCCATTATGTGGGGAGACTACCTCGCGGAAGTTATTCAGGTCGGGTTGGGAGAGGTCAGCCTGACACACAGCTCCCGGCAGGCGGTCCAACACGGAAGCTCAGGGCCCTTGCAGAGCGAAGGCCCCAAGGTGCTTTAAAGGCTCCCTTTGCAAAATAATAGTTCAGGGTCTTTGTCTGCCTCTCCAGGGCTGTCTATGACAGGTTCTGCTTCATGACAGATTGCTGTCCAGACACTGACCCTGTTGTTATCTCCAATTGGCCTGCCTTCCCATTCCCATCCCGGTGTAGGGCTACTTGACATCCTTACAGAAAACAAACTCTTTACTCTCAAAGGAAAACAACAACAAAAAAACCTCACTGGTAGAGGTAGCCACTGAGAGGGTCCTTTAGCAACAACTATGGAAATGGAGGGGAAGCTGAGCAGTTGGAATATTCAAATACGAATAGCCTGTCTAGTGACACTGGTGCGCTCTAGTTTTCTCCACTTAATAGATTCCAGTTCACTCCACCTGGCCTTTCCATTGACTTCCTTCCCAGTCCATCAGCTCTGTGTACTATATTTTCTTTCAAAAATCTTTTTCTTTCCGATCCCTCCAGCTCTGCCTTCATTTCGTTTCTTTGCTTCCTATCTTTTCTTTTTTCTTCTTCACTCATCTATATGCAAGACCTTAGTGGATAAAAATACAAGCCAAGGTGAGTCCTCCCTTGCCCCATTTCTGTACTCTGTATGGTACAGCACTTATTCCAACCAATGGCTGTATCTGATGATATATCTATATGTCTAAAATGTTAACACACAAAACCGGTAGTACTTGAAACTCTAAGAATTGCTGAATGAAATGAGAGAAAATGAACTTTCCAAAGGACAGAATATAATTTCTCACCACCTCATCCAGTCCTCTGGTGTTTGATTTCTCAACTTTGGCACTACTGACATTTGGGCTAGATAATTTTTTGTAGCTGGCGGGAGCCATCCTGTGCATCGTAGGCTATTTAGCAACATCCCTGGCTTCTACCCAGCAGATGCCAGTGCCAATTCCTCCCTCAATGCAACTACAAAAATGTCTCCTGACATTGCCAAATGTTTCCTAGGGAGAAAAACTACCCCCAGTTAAGAATCGTTTTTCTAGATCTATGTTGTCCAATAAAATTTCCTGAAATGATGAAAGTGTTCTATCTCTGCCATCTAATCTGATAGCCACTGACAATATGCAGCTACTGAGCAGCCGAAATGTGCCCAGTTCAAATTAAGATATGCTGTAAGTGAGCTGGGCATGATGGCACATGTCTGTAATCCCAGTATTTGGGAGGCTGAGACAGGAGGATCACAGGTTCATGGCCAGCCTCAGCAATTTAGCGAGGCCCTCAGCAACTTAGTGAGACCCTGTTTCAAAATAAGAAATAAAATATGGCTAGGAGTGTAGCTTAGAGGTAGAACGCACCTGGGTTCAATCTCCATTAACACACACACACACACGCACACACACATACACACACGATATGCTGTTAAGTACACACCAGCTTTGTAAAATATCACATTAAGCCGGGCGTGGTGGCGCACGCTTGTAATCCCAGTACTTTGGGAGACCGAGACCGAGGATCTGGGTTCGCGGCCAGCCTCAGCGCTCTCTCTCTCTCTCTCTCTCTCTCTCTCTACTTAATGAGGCCCTCCGCTTTCAAAATAAAGTATAAAAAATAGGGCCAGGGGTGTAGCGCGGAGGTAGAACGCCCCTGGGTTCAATTCCCGGTACCGCAAAAAAAAATCACATTAATAGTTTATAACATTGATATTATTACATATTGAAATGATAATAATTTGGATATGTTGAGTTAAACAAAATAAATTACTCAAATTAATTTCATCTGCTTCCTTTTACATTTTTTTGCCTACTCAAAATTTATAACTACAAAGCTGGGCGCTGTGGCACATACCTGCAATCCCAGTACGTGGGAGACTGAGACAGAAGGATTGCAGGTTGGAGGCCAGAGCATGATAACTTAGAGAAACCTTGTTTCAGAATAAAAATAAAAAGGGCTGGGGTTATAGCTCAGAGGTAGAATGCCTCTGGGTTCAGTACCTAGTACCAAAAAAAAAAAAAGAAAAAAGAAATTTACGATTGCATTATGCAACTTGCATTGGTAGCTCATATTATTTCTATTGAAAAGCACTGCTCTGGACAGTCACTGCTTGGCTTTTGTTTTCTTTCCCCAATTTATTTTCTTCTATTTATATTTTTCTTATCTGCTCCCCACAAATGCCATTGTTGCTATTTTCCACACTTTTTTTTGTAGTTCCATGTCTAGTTCATTAAGTAAGACTGTCCTTCTCCAGCCCTTGTTCCCTTTAAATATAAAATCAGTGAATTGTTCTCAGGTTTTAAAAGTCTCCTATGGCTCTAAAATCTTAATTCAGATCAGTAGTGTTTAATCAAGTACAACGGCTGGACCTAGATGACAAGTGAACTCACAGAAGTATTCCCAGAGAATGCTGGCTTGGGGGATGCTGATAGAACTAAGACGACAAAAATCTTACAGTTAAATGACTTTGAGACATACCGGGTTAAGCAAAACTAAAGTCAGTGTAGCTGCAGGTGATCTCAGAACCTTTAGTGTACCGTACTAAAATGCAGGGTAAATCAAAGGCATATACAGGAAGCAACATTTTCACATATATTCATTCGTGGAACTTGTATACTGCCCTGGATTTCATCCTCAGAGTAATGAGAATCCACTGAAGCTTGCAACAGCATGAACGATTAACCTTTTAGAGAGGTCTCTCTGGGCACTGTGGATGTCAGATTGGCAGCATAAGCTGGGAGGCTAAGAAGAGGCCTGAAGCAGAGGTAAGTGAGGAGGCTGTGCTAATTGCCTAGATAATACTTTTTGAGGGCCCGAAAAGGGAAGGTTTGAAGCATGTTTGGAAAATTCAATCGACGTGATTCAGTGGGTCCAGATAGGCCCCATTTCCAGCTTGGCAACTCAATGGATAGTGGTGGTTCTATCAATAAGTTTACAACCTAGTTAGGAAGACAGACTTATAAACAAATAATTATAACACAATATGCTGCACAAAAATGAAAAGTAAATAGAAGGTTGCAAGGGCAGGCAGAAGCCATAAGCTTATAACATACATGAACATAAACGTGTGTATATGTGTGTGCATGCAAGATTTAAGATCTTTTCAACTGTAGCAATGTTTAGAAATGTTCCATTTGTCCACATTTTTTTTACAGTTTGGATCAGGGTTGAAGATTCAATTTTGTGGTTTGGGGATATAGCTCAGTGGCAGAGTACTTGCTTAGCATGCACCAGGTCTTAGGTTCAATCCCCAGCACTGCCAAAAAAAATTCAAATGTATTGGAAAGGGTTCTCTAGATTAACAGAATACACAGAATGAGTATATTTGAAAAAAGGGATCAGATGGGCTTACAGTTTGAAGCAATGTAGTCCCAGGTTCTGACTGCACGTGGAGAGTCAGAGGAATCAGTAGCTGGTCGAACGGTCTAAGAGCTGGAGTCTTAGGATCGGAGCAACCACTAATTCAGTCCCAGTCCAAGACGTGAAGATCAGGAAGCTCTTCGAAGAAACGATGGTGAAGTTTCAGTTCCAAGAGCTGGAGGCCGAGAAGATCAAGAAGCTCTTCAGAGAAAGGCGAAGCCGGCGGCTGACGATCTCAGGCAAGAGCAGATGCGTTTTCCTCGGAAAGAGTCGCACGCACTCTACACGGCTTCTTCTCTTTTATCTAAGTCCACACCTATCAGAATCCTGCTGCCTACATTCAGGGCAGGGCTTTCTGTTTAATCTGCTGTTACACACCCAAAATCACATAATCTTGGGTGTGTCGTGATCAGGTCAAGTTGACAACCTAGACTGACTATCACAAATGTTTACTTAAAAAGTAAAGAGGTTGCGCCAAGCATGGTGGCACTTGCCTATAATCTCAGTACTTTGGAGGCTGAGACAAGAGGATCACAGTTTTGAGGACAGCCTCAGCAACTTAGAGAGACCCTGTTTCAAGACAAAAAATAAAGAGTTCTGGGGTGTAGCTTGGAGGTAGAATGCCCCTGGGTTCAGTCCCTAGTACCAAAAAATAAAAATAAAAAATAAAGAGGTTGTCAGTGAGGGGCTTATAAAGAAAAAAAATAGCAAATGACAAGTGAAATCTCAATGAATACAAGGATTATATCTGTGTCACTCACCCTATATTTCTGGCCCCTAGCCAGATGGCCTGGCATATAAAGATCTGTTGTACAATCTGAATTCCAAAGCATTCTATATCTGTCCCTGACAACTAAATAATATTAAATTGATATAATTTGATGATTTTTCTGAACCGGAAGCACTGCCTTTTGCAGCAGCAATGGGAACTCGTCTTCTTTTGGCGATGGTTTCCCACGGTGGATGTACTCACATCCTAAGGAACGTTTGCTGTCGCTGGTGGAAAGCTCTTCCTCCCCTGGCCCGCGTGGTCTTGGGACAGGCCGCTCAAGGGCCTGTAATGAAAGTCCCACCGCTGTACTCAGCTTCTGGACAACTTTGGTCCCAGGATAGCCCGTGTGCTTTCCCAATTCCATCCTGAATTCGGCTAACCATCAGTCTCAAGAGAACAGCTTAGTGCTCCGTTCACAATCTATACTTTTAAGAATTATCTGTGATTTGCAAACTATGGAAGGCAAAAATTAGGAAATTTAGGTCATATTTAATTTATTTTGATACTCTATTGATTCTAAATGGATAGAAATTCCTAAAATATGATTGGATTTCCAGTAGTATGAGCTCTATTTTTTTAACCAGGTATTTATAAGTTATCAGAAGAATCTGAATTGCATTGTCTTTCTCATACCTTCCCTCTCACTTGCTGCTCTGCCAGACTCTATCAAGGAATACATTGCTCCTACCCAGATATGGTCTATGGACCAACAGCATCAGCATCGTCAGAACATGTGTTAGAAATGAAGAATCTCAGGCCCTGCATCAGACCTACAGAATCAAACATACTCAGAAAGTTTGTATATACATTTAGGAGTCACTGATATTGACAACTCTTGATTGGCCACATTAATAAGAATGAAAATAAGAAAGACAAAATGTAGCCAGGTGCAGTAGTGCACACCCGTAATCCCAGTACTTGGGAGACTGAGACAGGAGGATGGCAGGTTTGAGTCTAGCCTCAGCAACTTAGGAAGACCCTGTTTCAAAAAAATAAAAATAAAAAGAGGGTTGTTGGGTGTATCTTGGAGGTGGAATGCCCCTGGGGTCAATCCCCAATGCTTCCTTTTAGACCTACAGTTTGATGGCGTCCTTGTTAATGTTTTCAAGAACTGCCAGTAAGTTACCGCCCAGTGTGGCTAGCTTTTAGTTTCACTTCTCTCACTCACTAGCAGCAACCAATGCAATTCCTAAAAGGTCAGGGGACTAATTCATAAATTAGATGGATAGATTGAATGTCTTAGGATGCTAAGATGATTTGGCCAAGATACCTTCATGAGAAAGAGGCCAATCAAGGGGCAGAGATACAGAAATGGCACTCCAGAGGCTGCAGAGAGGAACTCCAGCCTGGCCAGTGGACATGGCATCAGGATGGGGTCAGAAGCACCTAGGTACCAATCCAAGGAAGCAGTCAGCGGGAGGGGTGGGAAGGCAGTGCCTAAGAAGTGGGCGATGCTCCACCAGGCAAAGAGAAGCTGGCAAAGGGGAATAGGAACAAGGAAAACCATGCCCAGAGGTCAGGCAGGCTGGCAGTGCCAGGAAGCAAGGCTCCAGAAGGGCTACCAAATTATTTGTTTTAAACAATGGCAAGCAACAATGAGGCTATTGGTAAAGACTAAGTTACCAGAAGTGTTGTTGAGGCCTAAACCAAGCTCTAATTCTTGGCTTACCAAAAATATTTCATACCTGGTCTAGATATGGTCTGTATACCCTACCCCCTGGATATAGTAAGATGTGGCCTTTTAAGAAAAAATAAATACCTTATGGTTAAGTTTCAGCTAAAAGAACTGTTTAAAAACCTAACAGCCAATCTTGGAAATAAACTCCAAACACATCATCTCTACCTGCATCGTAGGGCTTGTCGGCAGAGGCGGAGCAAGGCACCTGGAGGGACCGCATGTGCACATGTGGTGGGCCAAGTCCGAAGATGACACTTCTTCCTTTTCCAGATTTGGAGCCCCAGTCAGAGGTGATTTACACGTCAGTCGCAACGTGGTGGTCAATGTTCCAGGCTGTCAGCTCAGCACCGCCCTCGGAGCTCCAGCTACATAGGGCATTGAAAGGTTAGTCAAAGACCACATTGTGTTCCTCTTGCTGCAGGAGCGGCTGCACTAATTTGGATTGTGACTTGGCTTGTCTTCCCCCCACTCTTCCTGAGGCCGGAGCTGAGTGTGTGTCAATCAGTGGTGTCCCATCATTCAAGCATGAGATGGCGGCCCTTCCCAACCCGCGAAGTCCTTTTTAGGATCCATTTAGCAAGTCATCTGGGACAGTGAGATGTAATTCTGCATGCTTGATACCAGTATCAGTCACCATGACACCTTTTTGAAGACTTATGGAAGTCACGGATCATATCCAGTGCGTCTGATTCATGCACTAGTTGGTAGAAGGAGTGTTAAATGTGGAGCCAAAGGCTTGTCTTTGAGTCCCTCTGTGGCCACTTATTTTGTGACTCAGTTTACTTATTTATAAAATTAGGATATGATCTCTCTTTGTAAAAATAAAACACATGAGATGACTTTGTAAACTATAAAGAGGTGTCATACAAATTAAAAATGGATTATTATTTTGTGTGGGGGGGTGGTACTGAGGGTTGAACTCAGGGGCATTCTACCTCTGACCTATACCCCCAGCTTCTTTTGTTTTTTATTTTTGTTTTGGAACAGGGTCTTGCTCAGTTGCTGAGAGTCTTGCTAAGTTGCTGAGGCTGGTCTCGAACCTGGATCCTCCTGTCTCAGCCTCCCAAGTACTGAAAAATGGATTGTTATGATTATTGCAATATTAGGAGGGATGAAGCATCTGAGCCAAAGGACAAATCCAATGTAATCAGCATCACATGTTTAGGTCACAGTCCACTGCTTCAGATTCAACTAACTTCTAAAAAAGCCAGGAGTATCAAGGCTCACTAGAATCAGAGATTATTTGCTTATAATGTTTTCTTTAGCAAATACTAATTAGATAATCACTAACATGGTTACCAGTTATAAATGATAACTTTAATTGCCAAATAAACTATAAAAAATAGGAATATTCTCTGAGCTAATGAAGCAGATGAACACGAGGAGACAGAGCTTGACCTTCTCGTCTTTATAGGGGAAGATGAAGTCGTGGAACAAGTTACCACCGTGATGTGCCTCTGCCTGGCGGAGGTGCTGTCTCTCCTCTCTCCTCTTTCTGCAGGGATTGTCTCCATTCTGGTTTTAGGAGGTAGCCGCAAGCCACACACTCAAAAAATAAAAATAAAAAATTCTTTCCTTACTCGCCTTTCTTGTCTTCTGGAGTACAAATGACTCCCTTGGGTCTCTTTTTTCTGATCCCTGCTTTGCTAGCCTTTATTTCTAAATGTCATGCTTTCATGAATCTTCCCCGCTCTAGCCTCTGCCTCGTCAAGAACAGAGCTTCCTGAAATTTCTGATCTCATTGGTGAAGTGTGGAAAGGACAATTCCTCCTCGTTGTCTTGTCCTTTTCCTTCTGAACTTGGAAAAGATGTGTTGGGTTAGCAGGAGAAAGTCGACTTTAAAAAAATAAGTATAAGCCGGGAGTGGTGGCGCACACTTGTAATCCCAGTACTTGGGAGGCTGAGACCGGAGGATCCGGGTTCGCGGCCAGCCTCAGCTACTTAGTGAGGCCCTCCGCAACTTAGTGAGACCCTATTTCAAAATAAAGAATAAAAAAAATAGGGCTGGGGGTATACCCCAGAGATAGAATGCCCCTGGGTTCAATCCCCGGTACTGCCAAAAAAAAAAAATAACTATGTAGATATGATGGAGAAACAGAAGAGCAGTAGTCCCATCTTGAATAAATCAAAAGTCTACCAACAGGAGTGTTTTGTGAATTACAGAAAGTATTTTTAATTCCCTAGAGAAAAGTTTTATTGAGGGTATGGCAGTAAGGCCTGAGATCATTTGCCCTTGACTCAGTCTGCATTTGCAAACTTGATGTTAGTGTTGGTTGGGATGGTAGCGTTGGATGAGGAGCCACTGAGGAGCTGAAACAGGAGAGTGATTCTAGCAACACTCATTGCACGCAAGTGCGCTTACGGATTCACTAGGCACGTTATTCTAAGAAAAGTCCCACATTTCCTAGGTTTTCTCAGCCTTCATAAATTCAATGCAAGCATATAGCTGCTAATCCTTCAAGTCAGGTTTGAGGACTGATCGCAGCTGCCCATTCTGCTAGGTTCTACCTGGATAGACTCAGAAGGACCAAAGCTTTGATATCTAAATGGAAAGTGACTTGCTGTGCAAATACAGAAGGCTTGTTCAGTAACTATGGGGCTATGTGTAATAACATTCCTTTGGGGCCCTCAGATTCCCCTAAAGATTGCTGAAATATCAATCTATTTTCTTACAATGTGGACAGACCTTTCAGCTTTTAGATAATAAAATTGCTGAGAACTGTAAATTTGTTCTTTGTGGTCATAGACTAAAAGGACCAGAGTCTCAGCCAGAAATGGCACCTTGAGAGTTGTCAGTAGAGCTGGAGAATATAATGAATTTCAGATATCTGCAGCGCAGAAAGAGAGACTGTGATTCCCCACACTAGCTCAAGAATCAGATCAGGCAACAAGGCTTCTTGTTAGAATGGAATATGATTGTCCTCATTATACTTTAAGATTATAATGATGTAGTTCTGCTTTTCATATCCATTTTAAATTATTGCTCTAAAAAACATTCATCATAGTCACTAATAGAACAAATACCAAACCTTAGAGAAATTAATTTAAAAATCATTTGTGTATGATATAAAACTCATAAAAACTGGAAATACTCTATGAAATATAGAGCTGCACTGATCTACAGGAAATTGCTAATAGACCTGGTGAAAATCAGAAATTGACCCAAGAAGTATAATATTTACCACTGTTGAGCAACTAACTGCATGGTTTATGGTTTACTTTTTAAAAATCTAGTCATCCTAGAAACTCAGCAATAGGTATTATGTTCCAATTTTTCATATGGTAAGACTAAGTCTCTGAAAGGTCACTGACCCAAGTCATTTAGCTCTCCATTTCTGTCTGACCCCAAAGCTCATGCTTTTTCCACTATACAAACTACACTGCCACTCTCAAACATTTCCTTTTTGTTTGGCTTCCAACATTTATCTATGTTTGTCTGAGAATGAATAGTTATTTCCACAGTGTGTATCTAAGGGCATTGAAGAGTGGTACAAAGTAAAGAGAATATTAAGTTAAATTGGAAACTTGAGTAAAACAGATGCAAATTTTATAGTCACTTGTATTGAAAGACAAAAAACAAAGAAACATATTCTTGAATCACTTTTAAAATATATCTACTGAAGTAAAGGTAAGTAGAAAATTTAATCTTTCAATAAGTTGTTATTTTCCTTCTTATTCCAAAAGATTGTTGCATTATGATAAACTTACCAGATTTAAATATTAGTTAAATTTAGCATTTATACAAGGAAATTTCAGTGGACTGTATTTGATTTTATATGGTTCCCCAAATTTGGGGCATTAATTATTATTATTATTATTATTATTACTATTACTATTATTAATATTTTGTGTCTATTCATAAATATAAATGAATTATACCTACTGGAAATAATGTACTTGCCTTTTAAAAAGGAAGTTATGTCTTTCTGCTATTAAAAGGCATTATCTCTTTGTGCTTATTAAAAAATACTAAAAAATGGTCTAATGTGCTATGGATTAATTTAATTCAAAACTGATCTGTAGGAACATGAAGTCTTACGGCACATTTTCGATACTTCAAAAGCCACTTCTCTGCAAATCTCCATGGGCAGTGAGCTCCTGGTTGGTTCCTCTGGGGCCATCACCTGGGGCCTCTCTGGATGTGGTGCACAGGCTGAGTATCCATATTGAAACTGCCAATTCTTTGGATGGCCCCGCCCATTTCACTACCATTGGGCCATGACTCTTAATCAAAGTCACTTCAAAGACTCCAAACAGATTGATTCACATGTGAATGCTACCCAAACTGTCTTAGAAAGGAGGAGGGATTCTAGTCTTATGTTCCTTTGAACCTACTGTTGCTCATTTACTAGTATTTACTTTGCATGGCCTATGGCTGAACCATGGAAATTGGAAAACAAACTCCTATTCAGCAAGTCATGTCAAAGGTGACTGCAGAGCCAGAGAGTTGACTGTGGGACAGACATTCTTTCTGATCAGGAGGCCTCTTCTGCAGCGCTGCTGTCTCCACAGTTACATACCTGTCCATGGAAGCCTTTCGTTTATCTTGTCTATGTGGGAAGTCCTAGACGATGCCATCAATCTGGGAGATGAGAGAGATGCCCATTTGACACTCCAACAATAGATGTAGGGCAAAAAAGAAAAAGAAAGAAAAAAAAATTAGCCAGACCCTGAACAAAGTTCTTTTGAACTGTACTGTGGTTATAGAGAAGATCCGATGGGCACTCTGTTCAGAAACATACTTTGTGCTGTGTCAAACGCACAGTTAAGAAGCACAGGAACATAAAATGGGCATTGTCCAAAGACTCAGTGAAGAGAGAGGCAGGAAATACTACCTTCCTGAGTTATCTTAAGGGGGGGAACCTCAGATTCCCCCAGAACAATGAATCTATCGTGTACATCACTGCACAACAGCTATCTGTGGAGAATATATTTCCTGTTGTTTATTCTTATGGTAGAATTAGTGAAAGGATGACAAGTCAATTCTGAATGGTTTGTGAGTTCTGTGGTTCCCAAACCACAGAGTTGCTGGTATTATCAGTAGTAGATTGAACATTGAAAATGTTAAAATTGGACTCTTTAGAGATATGTTCGAACATATTTTTAAGTTCATTTGATGTAAATCTAAGAACCTGGATCAAATTATATGTCTTTTTGTTTGTTTGTTTGCTCCAGGGGAAAATGTTTTGTACATGCCTTTGTCACTCTACGGTGTTTTGAGGTTCAACTCGAGAGCCTTTCGGGAGGCATGTGAAGTCTTGGGAAAGGACGCAGTGCTTCACATCACAGCCAGCGTCGCCACTGCGAGCACAGTCCTTCAGCTGCATCTGTGATGCAAGCCACTCCTGTTCATGTCACTAGGATTGAAATGAAGATGAAGCTTTTCTTATGGGAAGATCCTCGACTAAGGGATTTACTGCCAAGCTCTCAGCACTCCCGCCAGCTGACCTTTAGGGCAAGGTGCAAAGTCCATCTGTTTACACAGACTTTTACTCCATGGGGGTTAATCAGAGAAGAAATTTCTCAGACATGATATGCAGGAGATGTGAATGTGAATGTTTATTTAGTACTAGTTTTCTTCCAATATTATGCTTTGCAAATATTTCTAATGCCTCACAAAAAAATGGATCAATATAGTCATTCAAAACATCCCCAAATGTTATTTCTAAGTCTAATTGAATCAATTATGTTGAATGAAAGGGTAAAAATCTTAAATAAATGTTGAGAATACAAATTCAAAAACATTGAGACAGAAATAAGGCATTGTTTTAAATAATTGTGTTTTAATCGCTGATCAGATCTCAATAGAACTGAAATAAAAGCAGGCAAAGAGATAAAATAGGAATCTGTGCATTAAGAAGGAGTGGTGGTGCATGCCTGTAATCCCAATACTTGGGAGGCTGAGACAGGGGGATCGCAGGTTCGAAGTTAGCCTCAGCAACTTAGTGAGGTCCTCAATAACTCAGTGAGACCCTGTCTCCAAATAAAAAATAAAATAGAACTGGGGGTGTAGTTCAGGGATAGAATGACCCTGAATTCTATCCCCAGTACTACAAAGAAAAAGAAGAAGAAGAAGAAGAAGAAGAAGAAGAAGAAGAAGAAGTCCTATGGAGACTCCAGTGCTGGTCTCAGTGATCTCATTTCTCCTGCACAGGAGGCTTCTCCACCCTCATCTGCAAGGTTGTCTCCATATATGGCGTCCTTGGACTTAGATGCCACAACTCCTGCTAAGACCACAAGATGCTTCACATCATGACCTCATTCATCTTGGTCACATCACTCTGGGGCTGTGTATGTGGGTGAGAGAAGAGGGAGAGGGGTGGTAAGTAGCTAGAAGTACATGAGACAAAGGAACTATTCCATTAATGCCTATTCTCTACATCTTCTTTCTCCCAAAGATGTGTTGCCTAGAATTTCCTCATTAGACCATGAGTGGGAGATGCTAGATTTGAAATGTTTCCTTGTTATCATATCACTACCTAAAACCATAAGTAATAGTGACTCCATCCATTTTTACAGAATTAGTGGGAGGTCTAGTAAAGAATAACTTTCCTGCCTATTAGCCTCCTTTTTTGTTGTTGTTGTTGTTGCTGGGATTGAACCCAGGGGCATTCTACCTCTGAGCTACGCCCTCAGCCCTTTTTATTTATTATTTTATTTTATTTTATTTGTGGTACCGGGGATTGAACCCAGGGGTGTTCTACCTCCGCGCTACACCCCCGGCCCTATTTTTTATACTTTATTTTGAAACCGGGTCTCACGAAGTTGCGGAGGGCCTCACTAAGTAGCTGAGGCTGGCCGCGAATCTGGATCCTCTAGTCTCCGCCTCCCAAGTACTGGGATTACAACTGTGCGCCACCACGCCCGACCTTATTTTTTATTTTTGAAACACGGTGTCTCTAAGTTGCTGAGGGTTAAGTTGCTGAAGCTGGCCTTGAACCTGCGATCCTCCTGTCTCATCCTCCCAAGTACTGAGATTACAGGTGCACAATACCACACACAACTCTATTAGCTTCATTTTTAATTCACCAGATCATATTAAGCCTGTGAACATATATCAGCATGGGGAGAGGAGGGCGTGGAAATGATAAAGTGACTATTAATATATAAAACCAAGATATATATTATTGTATTTCTAAATAATATAGGTCTGTAAATGGATGTATTCAACCTCAGCCTTAATTGTTAGTCTACATTTTTCTCCTCTTTATGTTGACTCTGCACACTGAACTGCAATTACTATCTGCTGGAGATTGCTTGTTCAACAATTACTAGTAACCATATCTGCCACCCAAGGTCATTTCCACGGTGCCAGGCACAACTCTAACACTTGACAGTGGTTCATTTAATCCTCACAAGAAGCCTGGGAGGTGGGTGCGATTGTTACCTCCATCTTACAGATGAGGAAACTGAGGCCCGAAACACTGAAGTAACTAGCTAGCTAGGATCTGAGACTGACTCCAGAGCCTGAATTGTTAATCTGTGTCTGCTACTTCCACAGTGCAGTCAATACCCACTGGTATCTGGGCGCAGTGGCACATGCTTGTAATACCAGTACATGGGAGTCTGAGACCGGAGCATCCAGGTTCGCGGCTAGCCTCAGCTACTTAGTGAGGCCCTCCGCTACTTAGTGAGGCCCTCCGCAACTTAGTGAGACCCTGTTTCAAAATAAAGAATAAAAAATAGGGATAGGGGTGTAGCTTGGAGGTAGAGTGCCCCTGGGTTCCATCCCCAGTACCACACACAAAAAAATACCCACTGGTGACCCAACAGACTGGGTGGAAGAGCAATGCCAGTCAAATTGGTAGGAAGGGTGTTTATTAAAGCTCGGGACATAGTGTGGGACAACCAAGGGAACACCTGCAGGAAACAGCCTGTGTTGATATATAAAGATCATTTGAGGGCTGGGGTGTAGCTCCATGGGAAAGCTCTTGCTTAGCAATCATGAAACACTCGGTGGCTTCCCTCCCCAGCACTGCAAAACTCAAAATAAAAAAATCATTGGATATTTGTACAATAGTCATTTGTATACAAGTGGAGGTTGATAAGAACTTAAAGATTTTGCCCTTCAGTGAAACAAGTTAACTGGTATCTTTGACATTTGCAGAGTATTTGTTTCTCAAATCTACACTAACCAGAGGTCTACTGTCTTGGTCAGAATTGTTAGGAGCTCTGGATAGGTGGTTTGGAAAGCGGGAGGTCTCGGGTGTATCTATCTGCCTTTCAGTGTGTATAGAGTCCTGAGCGTGGCTCTCTCCTACTGGTGGTGTGCTGGTTCTCTAAGCAAATTAGACTGGAGTCTTGAATTTCTCTCCCTTGCACCTTCTGACATTGCACGTGACAGAATGCAAGTCTATTCCTGCCAGCAACAGGTGCAGCGTGGGGAAGAACATGGTTCCACAGATAACAAGCATGCATATGTCTGGTGGATTTAATTAGACACAGTGCCCATTAACAATTTCTGCAGATGTTCATAGCAAATCAGCTGAGCTAATTTTCTCACACTCTTCTGCGTGGCCTATTTTCTCTTTCCCAAGTGTATCTATTCTCTCCTTAATCTTATGATTCCTACATGCAAGCAAGCTTCCTTCTGCTCCCAGAATCCAGATGCTTGATCTGTTGTGAGATGTGGAAGAGATGTGACTGCTAGTTGGTGTTTAGTCTTCATTAGCAAATGCAGGGTACTCATGGTTAACAGCTTTTCTGGAGGGTAGGGACAGTGATTGTGTCTAGCTCAGAGCTATAGTCTCTAGCCCAGAGAAGGTGCACACTGGGTTCCCTAAGACACACCAATCAAGTAATTAGAAAAAACAGGAGCTGCATTGAGCTGTCCCACATAAGCACCTTGCTACATCAAGTGCTTATGGTCCCAGATGCAAATACTTTTTTTAAAGAATGCAACTTATTCCCCAATGGTCTTACAGTATGTCAACATAGCTCAATAAGCTGGACTATAAAATTTTTTTTTTGTAACACAGTGAAAGGAAGACTTGAACTAGGAAGAAGGAGATTTGGGTACCTATCTCATTCTCATCCCTAACTACTTGGGTTACCCTGGCAATTAAAACTAACATATATATATATATATATATATATATATATATATATATTATAATATAATTATATATATATTAGTTGATATATATATTATTAGTTGAGATATATATATATATATATATATAAAATCAACTCTGGGCCTTGTACATGCTAAGCACACATTCTACCACTAAGCTATACCCCCAGCCCAAGGTTCTGTTTTTATGATTCCTTCTAACTCAAAATTTGTGCCTGTTTTGTTAACGTAGCTAAATGGCATTGTTTCTCTCTGCTCTACACACGTGATCCATGGCCACATAACACTGCAATAATAATTGAGCTTTAAGCACATACTTTCTTTTAACTCTCACATCAACACCGTCAGACAGAAATAGCTATTATTTCTATTTTACAAGAATCTCTCCCATGGGCAGATTTAAAAATAACATTTCTAAAATAATAAAGAAGTCAGGCACGGTGGTGCACGCTTGTAATCCCAGTACTTAGGAGGCTGAGACAAGAGGATCACAGGTTCGAGGACAGTCTCAGCAAGTAGTGAGATTCTCATCAACCTAGTGAGACCCTGTTTCCATATAAAAATAAAATAGGGCTAGGGGTATAGCTCAGAGGTAGAATGCTTCTGGGTTCCATCCCCAGTGCCACAAAGAAAAAAAAATAATAAAGAAATCTCTAACAGATCACTTTTGACACAAGCACAGAAAAAAAAATCTACAATGTGGTCTATTTCGGGCAGTGTTCTCACTGCTGTGATCAAGACATGGATACACGACATGAAGAGGAAGATTTATTTGCTTATGGGTCTGGAGCTTTCAGTCTCTCTACAGGAATTACATTACACAGGCTGCCAAGCAGGAGCGGGGCTATAGATCCTTAGGGCATGATGGTGGGAAGCAGAGAGAGCAAGAGGAAGGGACAAGGGACATGCATAGTCCCCGAGGCCACACCCCCGTGACTGTCTCTAAGCATGGCTGCCTCTGGAGCATGAGGTCTGGGGGACCATTTACTTTCAAACTATAACACGGTCCAGCCCCACTCTGCTTTCCTTTTCCTTCCTTTTCTAATTGGCTGTGTAGTGGTTGGTGATTTGGAAGTCTAGGGAAAACTTTTGTTAAGAAGGAGCATTCATAAGCCACCTAGAAATCAGCATTCGGCCACCCAGAAGGTGTCCGACCTGAGGACCACGCAGCAGTGGGCAAGTCTTAGGACCTGCTTCTAAGGAGGAAAGGCCTGATGAAGAAGCAAGCCAATAAAATAGTATTTGTGGACTTTGAAGCAGACCTAAGGACTTAATATGAATAGTCTCCATGCTAAATATCAAGGAGATATATGCTTTAGTTTATCCTTCATTCTGCCTGCTTGTTTATATTCTAGCTTGTCACTTTCATGCTATTACTATTTTCAGGATGATATGTTTTCTAATTACTATAAGTTAGAGATTGTAAGGTCTCCAAATTAGGTCACTCCTAGGCCCAACCTATGCACCCATTTCCCCATAAATTGTCTAAGATCATGCACGAAAATCAGACTTCACATTTCAAGCCAAGGACCAGAATTGGTGGGTGGTGTTGACGGATGTAACACACTGACAGGACAAATATGACTTTAGTTTGCTTGAATAAATACGCACATTGCATTGCATCTGGTAAATGGATTCCCAAAGTTTCAAGAAAATTGTCAGAATAAAAAAGTAAATATATGTTAAATGAGCCCACATAGGTAGGTGAGCACTACTTTGCCCCGTTGAAGAGATTTCTGCAAAAACTTCCATACCAAGTCCAGGGCATAGACAATGCAATTTTTTTTTTTTTTTTTTTTTTTTTTGCGGTACCAGGGATGGAACCCAGGGGCATTCTACTTCCGAGCTACACCCTCAGCCCTATTTTTTAATACGTTATTTTGAAACCGGGTCTCACGAAGTTGCAGAGGGCCTCACTAAGTAGCTGAGGCTGGCTGCGAACCCAGATCCTCTGGTCTCTGCCTCCCAAGTACTGGGATTACAAGCGTGCTCCACCATACCCGGCTGACAATACAATTTAATAAAAAATAATCCTGAACTTCTAAACTCCTATTCCTGTGCAAAATATAGCAGGTTAAGATATTTTTATGAAGGAGTTTTGTCTTCTTTTCATACACATTAGCATTAGCTGCTGTAATGGCAGGATGAATTACTAGAATAGAAATGTAAATCAAATTCATTTCTCTACCCATTTGATTTTTCAAACTGTACATTGAGTGGTCTTTTAAGTTCGTAGTAGTAGAAGTTGACATGAGTCTTGGTGGGTGTGCCTTTCATCCTGACAACCTGTCTTTTTGAAGTAGGATTGCTATGTGGGTTCTGCAGCCCCCCCCCCATCAATCAGAAAGCCAACTCCACCGTTACCTTCAGAAGTAAGCATTTGCTCTCATAGAAAAGGACATAGTTTCCTTTCAGCCTGTTATAAATAAGCTTCATGAAGACAGAGCTATATGCACACCACTTGATGGGCTGGTTACTACCATTTTTAATAACTGTATATTAACTTATTCTGAACATATGTGTCTAAGTATTATAGGCTATTAAAAATTTCCAACTCAGGTATGTTTTATTATCTATCTTTAGAGATTAATCTGTCATCATAAGCAAATTATACATTAATGTAAACTTCACTACTTATGCAAAAAGGTACTAAGCCCCCCCTTTTCAGGGGGGTACTAGGAATTGAACCCAGGGCATTCTACCTGTGAGCTACACCCCCAGACATTTTTATTTTTATTTTTCACTTTGAAACAGGGTCTCACAAAGTTGCTGAAGCTGGCCTAGAAACAGCAATCCTCCTATCTCAGCCTCCCAAGTTATGTCCTTTATTTTTCATGGACATTTACTTTAAATAAACATTTCCCGTATCTACTTGCTTACACAGAGGATATTGAACAAGTGGTATTATTTAACCTTTTCCTGGTGACTTGGAATTCTCCCTAGAAACATGTTTTCTTTTTTTTTTAATGAAGGATTATAAGTCGGCCCTGACTTTCCCTCTTTTTAGCAGAATGCCAGTTGTCATATCACCTGTCCTTTAATAGATTTCCTCACCCTTCAGGGTCGTTTCTTCCATGTTGCTTATGATCAGAAAAATGTACCCAAACTCAAGAGAAAATAAAGCTTGCAGTGAGTTGATAAATAGAAAAAGAAAAAGAAAAAAAAACCTGTAGTGTGGAGCTCTAGAGCTCCGGGGTAAGAGATTTGTGAAAATATTTTGGAAACCAGTGGTCTCTTATTTACTTTGATGTTATCCGGGAATACAATGCTCCCTTAAACCTGCTCCTAGAAAAGTGGGGTGTTAATGTAATAGTTTACATATCCCTTAAAGATTATAATCCAGCATATGCCAAATGGCCAAAATACAAAAAGCCACTATATGAATGTGCAATATGTGTGGCCCAGGGACCTCTTTAATGGGATGCAGAGAGAAGCCATCCTTTATCTCAAGCTCCTCCAGTATGCATCCATAATTCCCATCAAGGCTGCACCAGAGAGGTCTATCTTTTCCAGGATACTCGGTGACTTGACACTGTGCCCAGCCTCCCCTCCCCTGTCATTTCTGTTTTCAAGCTGCATAGTCTCTCTACAAAGCAAGTCACAAACTGGGGCTGGGAACGCTTTGGTGAAGAATGCCCCTCTTCTGTGGGATATCCCAGAGGTGTCCCAGAATAAGACCACAGGCGTCCTTAGGATGCTGACCCGACCCTGGGAACTCTGAAAGTTGACACTGGGGTCGAGAACCGATGTCCCTCGGATGCCTGCAGTGCTGTTCTATGACCCCGTCCCACTGGGCGGCTGTCAGCATCACAGCAGACAAACGTTTTCACTAGAAATTGTGCCTTTTTGTGAGAGGTTGCACTGGTGTGAAAGGACCGTTTTCATAAAAAAGATCCACGAGAGGACAGCTTGGGAAATGACAGACCTGCAAGATGTGTATGTTCCAGGGACTCGTCATCAAGTTAACATTTTACCTTTCTAAATATCAAGATAAAAATAATAAATCATCTTCTTTTTCTTTTTGGTACTGGAGGTTAAACTCGGAGATATTCTCCCTTGGAGCTACACCCCCAGCCCTACTTATTTTTTATCTTGAAACAGAGTCTTAGTAAATTCCTGATGTTCTCGCTAAGGTGCTGAGGCTGCCCTCGAACCTGCGATCCTTCTGTCTCGGCTTCCCAAGTGCTGAGATTACAGGCATGCGCCACCATGCCAGGCTAAATCATCTTCTTTTTCTGCTGCAGACAAGGGACATCACAGGTGATTCATGTTCCACCACCACTTCTTTCATTGTATAATACAGGAGGTGTTGCCAAGTCCTCTGGACACAGTGTTCATCTCCAGGGCACAAAGAATCCCTTCCTCCTTGCACCTGTGCCAGGCATTATGCCTTAAGCCTGTGTACACCGAAGACTCATCGCTATGGGGAGGAAATTGAGCCTTGAAAGTTCCTTTGGTGACTTTTTTACCCAACCAGGCTTCCTTATCTGTCTCCTTCTGGCTTTTGATTTATCCAATGCTGTATATGCATAGATTTCTAGCCTTTCCTGGCAGTTCAAAAGAGAAAGGGCATGGTGGTGCATGCCTATAATCCCAGTACTTTGGAGACAGGTGGATTGCAGGTTCGAGGACAGCTTCAGCAATTTAGCAAGACTCCCAGCAACTTAGAACTTGTTTCAAAATAGAAAGGGCTGGGGATGTAGCTCAGAGGTAGAATATTCCTAGGTTCAATCCCCAGTTGAGAGAGAGAGAGAGAGAGAGAGAGAGAGAGAGAAAGAGAAAGGGCATATGCCCCAAAGGAAGGAGCTACATCCCCTGCAAAACTCTTGGTTCCTCGTTATGTTCCCAGGTTGGCAAAGCAGTTGCCCATCACCCATGTGGCTCCATCCCACAGAGAAAGCATGGAGATTTAGGTATGGATCTCCTGTCCTGTTGAAACCACAAGAAAGGTCAAGGGAAGAGCCGGGCATGGTGGCGCACGCTTGTAATCCCAGTACTTTGGGAGGCGGAGACCAGAGGATCCGGGTTCGCGGCCAGCCTCAGCTCTCTCTGTCTCTGTCTCTCTCCTTAGTGAGGCCCTCCGCAACTTCGTGAGACCCGGTTTCAAAATAAAGTATAAAAAATAGGGCCAGGGGCGTAGCGCGGAGGTAGAACGCCCCTGCGTTCAATCCCCGGTACCGCAAAAAAAAAAAAAAAAAAAAAAATCAAGGGAGGTGAGATTCCTTCCTGTGCGTTGCAGGGAGATCCACCTGCTATCAGGGGTACTGGGGGGGGGGAGGGAAGCTCAAGAAAGACTAATTATGAAAAGCAAAGATATCTAAACCTTGAACTGTCTTAGTTTTATCTGGGATCATCAACCCCAGATTACTCTAGGGGGAAGACTGCTCAGCCTCCCTGTTTCTGAGGGTGCCCAGAGATGACTTGGATGTTGCATATGACCACCACGTTCACAGCCAAGGTACTGCGCACACGGCTGGGTCCTGCTGCTCCGAGTCCTGCTCCACCTGCTCAGCTAACCTCACCCATCAGGTCTGTGTCTGTTCTCTGCTCAGCTCGCTCCATGGAAAGGCTTCTGTCCTTGACCTACATGGTAAGGGCTTCGTTAGAGTTCGTGAGAGAGGCATCTCAAGAAAGCAGGGCTGTTCAACTTGAACAAAAAGAAGTAGCAAAGACAATAAAGTAAGAATCTGATCCCCTTTACTTAGGCTAAGATTAAATATTTATATATGCAAATAGGTATCTTTTATTAGTAATAAGGAAGTAATAAAAAGTAAAATATTTTATATATGCATAAATGGGTTATCCTGTACTTTCCTGATTCTTCAAGCTATAGACTTACCCTTTTAGCTTTATAATTCACTCTATCACATGTATTTTATGCAAATTATTATTAGATCATACCAAAAAATATCCATAGTTTAGTATCATTCCTTGGCAAGATAAAAGAGTAATATTTGAGGTGATATTATATTAGTCGATATACAGATATTTGAAAAATGTATATCTACCACTATACATAACTATATTTCTTAGGGAAAATACTAGTGATAAGATGGGCATGAATTTATTGAGCAATCATCTCAATTTGACAAATTAATAGCTGACTAAAACTATCTTTTAAAATAGCCCTAAAAGCTAGGCATGGTGACACAAGCCTGTAATCCCAGTACTTGGGAGAATGAAGGATTGGAGACAGGAGGATTGCAGATTCAAAGCCAGCCTCAGCAACTTAGTGAGACCCTGTTTCTAAATAAAAAAAATAAAAAGAGCCAGGGGGTTAGCTCAGAGATAGAATGCTCCTGGATTCAATCCCTAGTACCAGAAAAAAAAAAAAAGAAAAAGAAAGGCTTAAAACCCCAGCCATTCCCCAGTTGTTCCTTGTAGTTGTGTTCTTGAGTCAAGCTTAAGCTGTATGAGCTTCTTTTGAGGTAAAAAAAAAAAAGAAACCCCTCTGCAAATAAAGTCATGTTAGTGAAAATAATATCTAAATAATACAAATGAAGGAAATTCTGTGCATGTTTCTCTTTCCCTCTCTATTTCCACCACAAATTTTAAAAATTTTTAATTTTTTTTTTGTAGTAATCTACAAGAAACCCAAGTAGAAGTGAGGAACAGGAGACCTGTTCTCCAGGAGAACATAGAAATTATGTTATTATAGTAGATCATATTTTGATCATGTTTTGATCATATTTTAACTCAAAGATAAGCTTATAAGATGAGGTACCTTTAATATAAGCAAACATCATGTTAATTTTGCTATCTGAAAAAATGGTTTCCCAAAAAGCAAATATACAGTTCAAAAGAACATTTTATTGGCACACAAAAGACTCCAACACGGCCTATATTGTGGCAGAAATACACTTCTTAGTAAAGTGCCTACTTAGCATAGATATTGGAGTCATATTCTTGACCCTAAAAGACATTTGAATATGTGGACCCTAGAAGCACACCATGCCCCCATTGTCTCGCCTCACTCTTTATGTTTTTGGAAAGATGAAAATAAGAGTAGGTGGGAGAGGAGTTAAATAAAATAGTAAAATATGAGGGGAGCTTTCAAAAATAGTAGATCTTTTTTATTCTCTTTCTTTTCTCCGCTTCTTGAATGGTGTCAAGGCACAAAGGCTCGGCGGGCTTCCTTCCCTGGACTCAGCCTGGGACCAGCCTGCTCCGGGGCCTCCACCGCTGGGCGGGCGCCACACTTTCCCAGCCCCCTCGCCCCCTGCCCTTGTCTCATTCCCAAAAGCAGTGTGCTCTCAAGTGTGACCCCAGCCTGCTCTGCCTTCAGAGCCAGACAAGCGTGCTGAGTGGTCAACTGCAGTTCAGACCAAGCAGCTTCACGGCACAGATCTGTGCCTCTTCACCAGCAAGGTGACAAAAACGTTATCAACGTAAAATCCACAGTGATTAGCCCCCAAAATGGAAATGACCTATAGCCAAGGGCTCTGTTCACTTTAGGGTACTTTGTAATGATAAGGAATAGTTTCCTAGATGAAGATACTGATATCCTGTATCTGAGTAACTCAGTAAGGCTGTCGATGATCTTAACTAATCAGAAGAGAGTTTCACGGATAAGGTGAAACTATCAATGATTAATGGAAAGGAAATCTATCAGAAGATGAAAAGCAAGAAACCAGCTGCAAACATGGAGTCCACGTTTACAGACAGAAAGAAGTTTGTTATTATTCCAGTTCCCGGTTCAGAATTAGTAGGGCCTAAGCTCAGCCTGCACTCATTAGCCATTAAGAAAGCGGTGGGAGGCTGAGACAGGAGGATTATAGGTTAGAGGACAGTCTCAGCAATTTAGCAAGATTCTCAGCAATCTAGTGAGACTGTTTCAAAATAAAAAAGGGCTAGGGGTGTAGCTCAGAGGCAGAATGCTCCTGGGTTCAATCCTCAGTACAAAAAAAAAAAAAAGAATGAAAGCCAAGAGTTTACAATTGCAATAATTTATAAGACAGTGGCTGGTGACAGTATGGTGTCTAGTGCCTATTATTAATTCATGGTTGATTCTGTCCGTGGCACATGGCCTTTGGCTCCTTCCCTGACTGCCCAGAAGCCAGTGTATTAGAGCAGTACTATCTGCCCATTGTTCTCGCTGTTGTGTATGTTTATCAAAAGAAACAGCTTCATCGAGGTTTGAATTATTTCATGAAGATGGTCTTTCAGTCTTTGCCTCTGTCTGTCCACACCATGCCTATCACCTTCTATTTGCCTAGAGCCTCCTTCTGAAGTTGGCGCTGACGATGCCACCTTGTGGGCATTAACCCCTCCACGAAAATACCAGCTCCCGACAGCGAGCTGCCTGCCAGCCTTGCAGGGGTCCTGGGCATCCTGCTCCTCCGGGCAGGTCGTTGCTAGCTGCCCACCCTGCAGCCACACTGCACTCCCCCTGCACCACCGGTTGGATTGGGCTGTTGAAGGTGGCACGCTCGGAGAGCCAGTGTCATCCTCACTCCGAGTTGAGCAATGCCACATCGTTCTGGCTCTGCCCTGCTTCAGCCCAGGGAGGCACAAATCGCTTCTGGGAGGCCTCGCATCTGATTAGCGGGAGCCAATGAGCAGCCTCGGACTCTGCAGCGGTTGCCAACAGAGCAGATGTGTCTGAAGTCTGCATCGGTTCATCTGGTGACCTCCTGAAATCAGCGGAAGATTTATATTGCTAATTATAGACTCTCCCCCTCTAATTTAGTCATCCTTCTCTCCATTAAAAAAATGGAGATACGGTTGCAGTTTAAAACCCAATGTTACTTTAGAAAGGGGGGGTCATCCTTTTTAGGGGTTTTACAAACCACCCTTGAGGCCATCTTGAGGTAGGTTGCAAAGTGCGCCCCTGAACACACACACACACACACACACACACACACACACACACTGCTGTTTAGAGCAATATACCAAATTATGGAGCTCAGAGCAATAAAAAACCAAATGTACTTTGGTTGGAATTCAGTGCTCATTGTAACTTGAAGGTTGTGAAAATAGTCTAGATTGACTGGACACTGATGTGTTCCTTGGGTAATTACTGTGGAGACACAAGACTAGGGGAAGGCACCTGGGATGAGTAGCCAAACCATGCCATACTGGGGTGGTTATTGATTGCAGGCGTTTGGTTTTTACAGTTGGATATTGTTTGGATCATGGAAATTTTTTCTTCTTCAGCTTTAAAAAAAGAAAAAGAAATCCACAAAGGTTTCTGAAGTGCCATAGTAAAGGGATAGGTGATTCTTTTTTCTAATGATGCACGGGTTTGCCTCTGGGACGGCTTTGCCTGCAACTTGGGATTTCCAAAGATGTTTCCACTGGCCCCATCAAAGCAATTCCTTGTCAAAACCTTGAAAAATAAAAACACAGGTTTCCTGCGTCTCTCAGATGGAGTTAGCCACAGAAAGACAGCCGAAATAAAAAGGAGTGAATTTGTTCTTCCATTATAGAATACAAGAGGGGCCCTAAACATACCCTTCCATGTTCACTACAGGCCTGCGAGTCCAAAGATAGTGGGTAGCAAATGCATTTGTAGGAGGACCATATTGAATCAGGAATATTTTGAAATATTATGACAAAGGTTTTGTTTTTGTCATACTGCAAAACCCAAGTTTTCAAAAATAATTTAAAAAAAATTTAACCCAAAGCATATGAACCAAGTGGTCAGACACTGTTTTCGATTTTATTTTTCATACTTTTATTGGTGCATTATAGTCTCACATCATAATGTAGTTCACAGTGATAGTGACATGCATGCACACAGCACTTGGTGAGATTTCCCCTGGCTCCCTCCCACTCCCCTCCTTCGCCATACAGGATATTGAGATTGACATTGGTATTCTTACAAATGTACATAAGGTCAATGAAAATGTTTTCAATTTTAGCTCTTAAGTTATTTGACTTTACTGACATTACTGCAAAGTATGATAGTTTATTATTTACATCTGCATTGTCCTTATGCAGTCTTGGCAGTTTTTGGTCTTGCTGTGCAAAGGAACTAAACTGACATGCTTTAAGGAAGAATCCCTCCATGACACCCTTGAGGGCTATGTGCATGTTCCAATCCAGACCAGGATCTACAGAGCAGGAAGAACCCCATGCCCGCATGGAGACAACGCCAAAGCAGTTATTTCCCAATCCGGGAAAATTTGTTGTCAGGGACTTGATCGTGTATGAAAGGAATGTTGTTTTGTTTCAGAACCAAAAATTTCCGACAAGATAGAGCATGAGCTTTCTGAAAGGAGAGCGCTTTTTGTGTTTTTCTCACAAACATGCTCAGACACAGCTTTCCTTTCAGCTAATTAAGCTGTTTTAAAGCAAACTGGTCAAACAGTGACATCTTAGTGGGGAGCCTCGGAGTCAATTGCACGATATAGAAGGCAGGACACTTAGAGGGTGACTTCTGCTATTGTGTTCTCTGGCTGAATATTTTCTACTTGGTCAATGCTGCCAGAGTGACCCTATACAATCGGGAGAATTCAAAGTCACTGACCTCAAGAGATGCCGCTAAGAAGGCAACCACAGAATAAGATTTCATGGTCAGAAGCCAAACTTACTCTTCCCTACCAAGTCCTGATGCTTACAATATTTTATATGTATGTTTTCTTCCTGTCATTAGCATACAGTTAAAACAGCTAAATAAAAAAGAGAGCACAGCCATCAAGAAATGCTATAAACAACTATTCCCATGTTTGTGTAAAATTCATAACTTTTTTTTAAATAAGAAAAGTGATTGAGAGAAAAGTCAACTTCTAGATTAATGATGGTTTCTTTAAGAGAATGTTGTGTGGTACCTAGAACACATTTCTCTTAGTTAAATACACAGTAAAGATGATGGACTATCTCCCCTGCTAAATGTTATTTCAACAATGTATGACACTCTGTCTTTCAAAACTGATGGGCAGAAAGCTGGTGTTTTGACATCTGTCAAGATGGTATACATTCTCTGTGCTGGGGCAAAATAATTTTTTTATGAATGATTGCAAGATTGCTGAAAATGTCCTTCGTATTTTAAATCCTAGAAGACTGAATCAGTCAATGGACTGAAAACGTGTGTTTTGAAACCCTGAAAATACTAAAAAGAGGTGTTTATTTTTTCATTCCTAACTAATGATTCATTATTTCTTGCCAAGTAGCAGGATGTTTTTTCTCAGCAATATGATTGTGGGACTAATAACAATGAAAACTTCATGTTGCCAGGCATGGTGGCACATGCCTGTAATCCTGCTACTAGGGAGGCTAAGAGAGGAGGATCAAAGGTTTGAGGCCAGCCTCAGCAACCTTAAGACCATGTTTCAAAATAAAAAATGAAAAAGGGCAGGAGATGTAGCTTGGAGGTAGAATGCCCCTGGTTCAGTCCCCAGCAACACAC
>PVJS01018889.1:0-34326 GCA_004027185.1 Glis glis | reverse complement strand
TGTGTGTGTGTGTGTGTGTGTGTGTGTGTGTGTGTATGTGTGTGTGTGTATATATATGTTATATATGTCTATATAATATATATTAAATATTTAACAGCATGGGCCCACATTCCACAATCAATTGGAATAGATACATAAATTTGTTCACAATCAATATCCAAACACATAAACTACAAATTAATAAATTAAAAATTTTTGGTACCTATGAATGTTCATTTTTTCCTTGAATGTTTATTTCTTTTAATGGCTACTTACCAGTTTTATGCATCAATGACCATAATTTTAAAATATTCTAAACACTCCATAGCCTACTTAATAGAATTCCAGAATTGGTGACCAGGGAACACATTTTAAAAGCATCTCAGTAATTCTCATTTCAGCAGTCTATGAGCATAACTTAACAAAAAGTGCTTTAAGAAATTCATCACCTATGAAATCAATATTAATATTTTAAAATTTATTTTGGGTGTGGGTATTATGGCATTCATCTCATAAGTATCCATTGTAATCAAAGAGACAATAATATACTTATCTAATGGAGTGGGTAACATAAGCTTTGATAAATGACTCCCCAATACACTATTCATTTTTCTAACTTTTTTAAAGATAATTTTAAAGAGATGTTTCAGTCACATTTTATGTAGCTTCTGAGAAAAGATGTCCCAATGATATGCTAAATTGTTGAGAAGATATCTCCTTCATAAGCTCTTAAAATGTGGTAGATTATCATAATGCCATACCATATGGGAGTAGGGCTCTTGGCCTTATTTTATCAACATTGGATGATTTACTGTGTGGAATTTTTGAAATGGTAAAAAGACAGTGGAGGAACAAACGATCTCATAATTAACTAAAACCTCAGTTGTGTATGATACTCAATTTGTTCTCCAAACACAAAAAAAAGATTAGACATGATTGAGCAAAATGCTTGACGCCCATGACAGTACCTTGGACTGCGGGTCACACTCCCACATTTCTGCAAAATGCAAAACACTAAGTTCTCAAACACAGCTCAAAAACGAGGAGCTTTTGTTTGCAGTAAAACTCTTCACCCTTTCATTTTCCAAACATGTATTTTCTTTCATTCAAACTTCTTCTAGGTCTCAAATAGAAGCTACTAATATAACTTTTGAAAAAAATCAGAATTTTAAAGAAGTAGTGTGTGAAACTGTAGGAACAGTTAATTAAGTGTGCATTATCGGTGTTGGTTTTTAATCTTTACTCTCTTCTCCCCTCATTGACCACACGCCACTTTCATTAACATCCAGGAGTTGCATATATGCATTAAGGAAAAGGAAGATCTTCCAGAGTAATGAGGCCAGAAGTGAATGACATCATCGTTTCTCTGGGCTTTGCACGTACATTCAATATCATTCTGCTACCCCCAGCTACACCTCAGCCTTATTTTCTAAACACAGACATGTAAAGCCGCTCCTTGTTATTTCATAACCACTACTACTATAATGTTACAGAGTGCTAAACATACTGGAACATGTATTTTTATAATAAGAGGAACGATTCAAATGATTTTCTTTACCATGTGCCAACTTCCAGGACTGGAAATTTGTTGAATTCTTCCTATGAATTTGCTTAGGGCTACAAAAGAGCTAGCGGAAGAAAGTTCCTGCTGTGTTTGTGCTTACAATTTACAGAAATAAAGCAAACAATAAAATAAGCAGAGTTACTTGCATGTACATAGTTTTATTTGCAAATTGCTTCCATGTGCCTTATCTCAGTCAGTCTCAGAACTGCCTTAAAAGATAAATAATGAGCTGGGCTTGGTGGCCCACGCTTGTAATCCCAGTACTTGGGAGACTGAGACAGGAGGATCGCAGGTTTGCGGCTAACCTCAGCAACTTGTGAGGCCCTCCACAACTTAGTGAGCCCCTGTTTCAAAATAAAGACTAAAAAGTCAGGCTGGGGTGTAGCTCAAGGGTAGAATGCCCCTGGGTTCAATCTCCAGCACCACCCAAAAAAAAAAAGATGAATAATGAGACATCCTTACCTCAATGTTATTTATATATGAGCTACTTTTTAAATTTATAGAAGTGTTTGAGTTTGCTACCCCATACTGGTGTTTTTGCCATGCAGAAAGTTAATGTGAGTTTTTGATAATCGTTTATGTATTATCTGATATTTGGAAAGACTGGATAGCTGTCCCTTTGAGAACAAAAATAAAGGCCCTTCTTATATTGTTTGCATAGTATTCTAACAATTCAAAGAGTTTGAATTGAGTTTTATATGGGGACAAAGACCTAGAAAAACAGAAACCCCATTTTGAACATGTCAAAGCAGAAACTAAAGAGGGATGCAAAAGAAAGAACAAAGCAAAGACTACATTCTCTGGAAGGAACATGAAGAACTTTAGGAAACATAAAAATCTGCAGGCGGTTCCACATGAAATAAAATCATACGAAATAGTTTACAGAGGACGACATTTGACATTTCTAAGTCGCGAGGCAGGGAACTTTTTGTAGATGTGTCTGGGAGTTAAAACAGAAAGACAAACCATGGCTCAAAACAAAAACTTATCAAACCTGCTTCATATCTGAATGGAAGCAAAAATGATTTGAGATATTGAGAAATGCTATTTGACTATTGAGAAGACAGAATGGGCAATGTTAGAACCACAGTGGAAGAATGAAGAAGCAAGCTAAGACAGGAAGAAATGAATGTGTAAAGAATCGAAGATCTGACCTTGTTTTAAATATGTTTTTATTAGTGCATTGTAATAACACATCATAATGAGGTATAGAGTGATATGTGCACACAGCACTTGGCGTGTTTCCCTCCTCCGTGTCCCACCCTACTCCCTCCCCTTCCCTCTTCATATCACTGAGATTGGTATTGATAATTTCATATATATAATAGCATTATTTGAACTGTTGCCTTCATCAAGTCCCCTCCCCCCACTATCCTTAAACCCCCTCCATCCCTCCACTGGAGTCTCTCCTTCTTTCTAAGTCCCTTTTGTTACCCAGTTTCTCTCTAGCTTCCACATATGAGAGAAAGCATACAACTGTTCGCTGAGACTGGCTAATCTCATTTAGCATAATATAAATAGTTCCATCCATTTTCCTGCAAATGGCATAATTTTGATCTTCTTTATGAATGAGTAAAATGCCATTTGTGTATTTATCACAGTTTTTTAATCCATTCTTCTGTTTATGGATACCTAGACTGGTTCCATAGTTTGGATATTGTGAATTGTGCTGCTAGAAACATGGATATGCATGTATCACTATAGATGAACAGGGCAAGGTAAGAAGTGGTAGAAATAAAGCAAGAAGTTTAGTATTGAGCCATATGAATTAAAGTCATAGTCGAGAAGAATAAGTTCTGGCTTTGCCTGTTGGTGATCTTCTGCTTTTTATTACTGAACACTATTAACCAGGATGCTACACACTGCCTTATGTTAGCGGGTACATGCCCTTTAGCTGATAGTCAGATAATGAATTACTGAAACATCTTTAGGCACTTACAAGAGAAGCCATATCTAAGTTCTGATAGAAATATTAGCTCATTTTTCAAAGCCAGATAGTATATTTCCCTTTCTTCAGGTTTCAGTCTTTCAATTGAGTTTATAATGCAGGGGAAGAAATATTAAAATGAGTTTCAACCTCTCTTAATTATGTTGGTCTTTGGGTCAAGAGAATCCAGCCAAGCGCATGTGTTGACTGAACTTCAAAACGTGGTTACACTCAAGTGGCTGACTTTTAAGTTTAGTGAAGCAGAACTCTACCTCATTTTTATTTCCTTTTATTTAGCTTAATTGAATGTGTAATTTCATATTATGCAAGGGAACGAGTTTAAAGCAGTTTAATTTTTGGCTTAATTTGTGAAAACCTTTCTGTTTCACATTTTGGGTTACTAGGACAAACTTTAAATGATGTTTCCAATTATTTCAGATTCTTGCTAAGCAAAGAATACAGATGAGAATCTTCCCAGCACAAAATATACTAATTATTGGAGTTATACAGATTATAGTTTTGCTTTGTATCACAGCAACTTTCCAGGTTCCAAATACTCCTTTTTAACATACTCAACAGAAAAATTTAGAAACTTAATTGAATAGTTAATACAAATGAGCAAAGAATGTGTTTTCTCTTTAAGTTTTATATTATTGTAATCTAATACATACTGACAATTAAAATTCACAGGCCTAAATTTCTGCTTGTATGCAAATTAAATTCAGTATAAGTAACATTAAACAGTTTTTAGTTCCAGGATCAGGAACAAGGATGAGCTTTTTGGAAAAACAGATTTATTGCCAAGGTTTCTTCCTATTCATGACATAATCTAAGAATATCAAAAGCACACCTTTACTGATAGTTCTATTCAGTATAGAAGAAAAAACATATTCTGACCTTTATAGCAACAGGGTTTATATTCACAGCTACTAAATCTATTTTCCTACACAATCATATTTCTCTACTCATTTGTAATGCAAAGTGAAATTTTCCCACTGCCTCATTAATTTAAATTATCCATCTAATATGCTTATGAGAACTAAGTAAAGAATTGCAGACATGAGCTTCCCTGGGCTTTTCTCCCCTAAAGGAGGGTATATTCAGCTATATCATCAATGTTTCAAAATGCAAAGGTCTTGCAATTTGGGGTTGAATGGATCCTCTATACTCACCTCAAACACCCTCATTGTGGTGTTTTCAAATTGCTTGAAGTTGCTTTCATTCATGCCACTTTTGATATGTAGAAATAATAGAGTTTTCAGTGTCTTCTTGTGAAGACAAGGCGTGGATTCTATTCCTTAAAGACTTAAGCAAAAACAGGCTTGAGTATTTGGGAACCTGCACATGTACCCAAATCCTACTCCAATAAAATGCTGCTCAGTGCTTGTTTGCTTGAAACGGTTCTTACCTTAACCATTCTGTGACTTGAGGGAACAGCTTTCCATCATCCTCTGATTGCCCAGCTGTGACCCTGTGGATGTGCCAGTGATGATTGCTGGCACACAGTCTTACTGATACAGCAAAACAATGAAATTGACAACAGAGGAGGACAGCCAAACTTGCAGGGCACTCGGATCTCACAAACGGAAGTTGAGAACAAGAGATGTGCAAAGCTTCTGAGGTCAGTGAGTATGGAGAGTCAGTGAGTACTGAGACTGCTTGGTACCTTGAGTACTATGGCAGTCAGCTTCCCATCACTTTACCAATACCTGGGATAATCAACGTATAGAGACAAAAGGTTTATTTTGGCTCATAGTTTTGAAGATTCCAGCCCTGTTGCTTGTTGGCCTGTGGCAAGGTAGCACCTCATCACCCAGGAGCAAAAGAGCAAGGAGGGGCCAGAGGCCTATAATCTCCTTCGGGGGCACATCTCCAGTACCTACAGACCTCCCATTAGGCCCCACCTCCTAAAGGCTCCACACCTTCAAATAGCACCACCCTGCAGATCAAGCCTTCAAGACATGGGCAATGGGGGACATTCAATATTTGAATTAGAGCAAGCACATTAAATGATGCCTAAAAGGGAGTTCACAGAACCCAATGAGGACAAGGGACCCCAATAGCTACTGTAAGGCATGCAGAATTCACATGTAGTTCCTGAATCTACTTCACATAAAATCATGCATCTTTCTAGTGTCATAGCCAGAGCTGGGCCAGCAGTCTTTACTGTGAAAGTCAGTATGACTCCACAATCCCTATACCTGGGTATTTGAGAGGGTGTACCTACTACGTAGGAAAATCCAGATGAGGCTTTGAAGTAGGTAATATTCTTTTTTTAATTTTTAAATATTTTTAGTTTTTTCAGTGAGTCAAAATCTTTATTCCCATGCTGAACAACACATGGACTTTAATATGGTTTTTCTTCTCACTCCTCCCCAGTACAGGTCTGACCTATTGTCAGCATTTAAGATGTATCTTGGATTGTTTTTCTTTTTCTTTTTTTATACTTTTATTGGTGCATTCTAATTAGGCATCATAGTGAGCTTCAAAGTTATGCAAACAATCGTGTACACAGGTCTCCTGTGCTTCCTTTCAGTTCTCACCCTGCTACCCACCCCTCTCCACGTAATAGTGAGATTGGTAGAGATATCTTCAATCACAGGACGAGCATAATTTGGACTGTTTATTTCAGTTCTTTCTTTTCTCCTTCCCACCTCCCTCCCCCCAATCTCCTTCCACTATTCTCCTGGTCTCTCTCCTTAATTATCTGAAGTCCCTTTTGTTTCCTATTTTTTCTCTAGCTTCCACATAAGAGAGAAGTCATTTGACCCTTGACTTTCTGAGACTGGCTAATCTCACTTAGCATAATATTCTCTAACTCCATCAATTTTCCAAGATTTCTATTTTCTTGGTTCCTAGATCAATTTACCACACAACGTTTAGAGAGTTGAGAATTCTTTTCTGGTATTTCATGTTGGGAATGAGGTCATCCATTCAAAGGTAGTAGAACTGCCAGGAGCTGTTATGAGCTATGTGCTAAATCAAAAAAATATGGTTAATAATGGGAACTTTAATGTAACTGGCAATTTGCATCAAAATAAAATGCAAAGAGTGAGGAAAAAAATTCTTGACACTGGTTTTACAATATTTTAATCTTGGCTTATTAATGGTTACCATATAAATACTAACCTTTCTTAGCACTATCTATATATACATCTATTTTAAAATGTAGCAATAAGGACAGACCTTAGCATGGCAGAGAACAAGATGTGACTAAAAAGAGTGACACAAGATCTTGATATGTAGAAAGATTTCCAAATGCTGTTGTCTCTGTCAATAAATCAAACACCTTCATATACTATAATGGATTTTAACAGGTAACTGTTTTATAATATTCTTTTAAATATTTTAATTGACACATAAAAATTGTACGTATTGGGCACCATGTGATTCTTCAACACGTGTATATACATTGTATAATGTTCGAATCAAGGTCAGCATATCTACTTAAAAATTCATGACTTCACAGTTATGAAAACCTTCAAAATCCTCTCCTCTAGCTTTTTAAAAAAATATATACAGAACATTGTATTATCTATAGCCACCCCACTGTGCAATAGAAAAGCAGAACTTATTTAACCAATCTAACTATAGCTTAGCATCCATCAGCCAACCTTTCCCTAATACAATATTCTTCTTTTTTAATATACTTTTATTCGTTCATTATAGTCTAACATCATAATGTAAATCATGTTGATAGTGACATACATGCACACAGCACTTGGTGGTCTTTCCTCTGGCTCCCTCCCCATCTCCCCTTCCCTATACAGGGTACTGAGATTGACATTGGTATTCTCACATATGTACATAAAGCCAATGATAGTGATCCCTTCATTGATCCTCACTCTTCCCCCTCTCTTTCCCCTATACCACCTCCCTGGTTCCACTGGAATTTCTCCTCCATTATCTAAAGTCCCTCTGGTATCCCAATTACTCCCTAGCTTCCACATATTAGAGAAAACATATGACCCTTCACTTTCTGTGACTGGTTAATCTCTTAACAAAATGTTCTCCAGGTCCTTCCATTTTCCTGCAGATGACATAATTTTGTTCTTCTTTATTGCTGAGTAGAATTCTATTGTGTGGATATCCCATAATTTTGTAATCTGTCCATCTGTTGATGAACAGCTATGTTGGTTCCATAATTTGGCTATTGTGAATTGTGCTGCCATGAACAAGGATATGAATTTATTACTGTAGTTCTCTGATTTGGGTCCCTTTGGAAAGATACCCAGGAGTGGTATAGCTGGATCATATGGTGGATCCATTCTCAGTTTTCTGAGGAATCTCCACACTGATCTCCATAGGGGCTAAACTAATGTGCAATCCCACCAACAGTGTTGAGATCCATTCTCAGTTTTCTGAGGAATCTCCACACTGATCTCCATAGGGGCTAAACTAATGTGCAATCCCACCAACAGTGTAGAAGAGTTCCAATTTCCCCACATCCTCACCAGAAATTATTGTTTTTTGACTTCTTAATGATTGTCATTCTGATTGTGGTTAGATGGAATCTCAGTGTAGTTTTGATTTGCATCTCCCTGATTGCTAATGATGTTGAACATTTTCTATGTATTTATTGACCATTTTTATCTCTTCTTTTGTGAAATGTCTATTTAATTCAATGGCCCATTTCTTGCTTGGGTTATTTGTTTTTTTTAGTGTAAAGTCTCTTAAGTTTAATACCACCCCATTTGTTAATTCTTGTTTTAAAAATTACACGATCATCTCAACAGATGCTGAAAAAGCATTTGACAAAATCCAACACCCATTCATGTTAAAAACGCTGCAGAAAATTGGAATAGAAGGAACTTACCTCAGGATCATTAAGGCAATACACAATAAACCAAAAGCCAATATTGGATTGAACAGGGAAAAACTGAGGAAATTCCCTTTAAAATCAGGAACAAGACAAGGATGCCCACTATCATCACTCCTTTTCAATATAGTCCTCAAGACTCTTGCCAGTGATAAGACAAGAGGATATCAAAGGAATTCAAATAGGAAAAGAAGAACTAAAATTATCTTTATATGCAGATGACATGATCCTATATTTAAAATTATCTTTATTTGCAGATGACATGAGCCTATATTTAAAAGACCCAAAAAACTCAACCAAAAGACTTCTAGAGCTAATTAACAAATTCAGCAAAGCAGCGGGATATAAAATCCATCTAAAATAATCAGTAGATTTTCTATATGCCAACCATGAATCCACTGAAAAAGAAATCCAGAAAACAATTCTATTCACAATAACCTCAAAACCAACAAAATACCTTGGAATAAACCTAATTAAGGAGGTAAAATACCTCTGCAATGCAAATTGTAAAACACTAAAGAAAGAAATTGAAGAAGATCTTAGAAGATGGAAAGATCTCCCTTACTCTTGGATGGCAGAATAAATATTATCAAAATGGCCATTCTACCAAAAGTGATCTCAGACTTAATGCAATCCCTATCAAAATACCAATGTCATTCTTCACAGATCTAGAAAAATCAGTCCTTAATTTCATATGGAGAAACAAAAGACCCATAACTGCCAAAGCAGTTTTCAGCAATAGTAACCATGCAGGAGGCATCACAATTCCTGACTTCAAATTATACTACAGAGCTATAGTAATGAAAACAGCATGTTATTGGCACAAAAACAGACATGTAGACCAATGGAACAGAATAGAAGGTACAGAAACAAATCCACAATACAATATTCTTCTATAACTTCCTGGAATCCTTAGTCTTCACCAGCTCTATACCTTAAGAACAAGAAATGCCCACAGAGCATAATTTTCTTGTGGAATTCCTTCAGCCCATTTTTAAAATTTATTTATAAGTGTCTTCATTAAATAAAATCTAATGTTTTAAATTGATAGGAATCTTAGGAGATGCTAAATGGTAAGGAGAAAAGGCAAAATTTTAGCTTCTTTGATGGAAAAAGAGTAGTATCGTCCTGATCATCACCTCTGTTGAAACTTGGAATGCTAAGCATTCATTATAATTAGGTGATATTGCTCAATTCGATGTAATTCTGGGACCATATAAAATAGTGTAGTTGCTAGATACATTTTCATCTTAACTGGGAAAGTGCTTATGGTTTTTAATAGCTATGGTCCTTACTCAAGAAAATAAAAATATAAATGTTATGATTTAGGCAACTTATTTTAAATAAATTCTCATGTGGACCATCTAGTTGCATGTAGAGACTTTCCATCCCCCAATCCTAAAAAAAGAAGAAAGGAAAGAGAAAGAGAGGAAGGGAAGGAAGGAAAGTGGAAGAGAGAGATGAAAAGAGAGTGACAGAGAAAGAAGAAAGGGAAAAAAAAGAGGAAAGGAGGGAAGGAGGAATGGAGGGGAGGAGGAAGATGGAAGGATATATGTCACATTGTTTTTGTTTGAATATCCCCTCCAAATCTCATGTTGATTTTAATCGCCATTGTAACAGTATTAAGAGGTGAGAGCTTTAAGATGTGATTGGGTCATGAGGGCTCTTCCCTTGTGAATGGATGGCAGTGGGAGTGGGTTAGTTATCAGGAGAGTGGCTTGGTTGTAAATCCAAGTTGGCCCAATTTTTCTTTCCCTGACTGTGTGCTCTTTTGCCCTTCTGCTATGTCATGATGCAGCATGGAGGCCCCCAGCAGATGTTACAGCCTTGCTCTTGGACTTCCCAGTCTGAAGAACCAGGAGCCAAATGAACTTCTTCCATTTCTATGTTACTCAGCCTGTGCTATTCTGTTATATCAGCAGAAAACAGGTAAAGGCGCATGTCTAATGCTAATAAAAATATCCCTTTTCCTGCCAGACAAATGAGGAATATTTTTTCTCTAATTAATCACCACAGTGCCCCTATGAGATAGTCCTATTATTTCCCCCCTATTTCAGATGATAAAACTGAAGAACAAACGGTTAAAATAACTTTCTAACTAGTAAGTAGAGCTAGTGATATAAAATTATTTTAGTTGGTTCAAGAATGCTGAATGCTAAACTTGTATCCATCACTGATTAACACAAGGTAATATTTACTAAATGGAATATTAGAAGCTCAATATGCTTAGAAGAGTCTCCTGATCATTGTTTATAAAATAAGACTTTAATAGCCTAAAATTATTATATTTCAGAGAGAAAAATGTGACTCAGAAAAGTGAATTAAAATTGACTTATAAAATTGACAGACAAATTGATTATAAAATTAGCAATACTTCTGTAATTCAATATGTATTCCTTCATTTTTTCTCCTTCCCTTCTAACCTGTCATCTGTATATTCTTATACAGTATATTCTTAACCTGTCCCCATATATTCTTAAACTTGAAATGGATTTTAAATGTTATCCATTCACTCACCATATTGAAAAATAAATTGTTCAGGCTTAGAAAAATATTATGACCTTTCTACATTTTCAAGGTGAGTTAAGGGAGAACAGGAAACCAGCACGAGTTCTTCTGCAACTATGCAGTAAGATTTCCACTACACCACAGTTTGGAGTCATGCTATTTATTATAGACTAGATTCTAACCTATCTAATCCATTCACCAATCATCTGTCGGTCCAGTTTATTTATATACCAGCTTGTTTCAGAAAGGATTTTAGTTAGCTTATAAAAAGAGACACAGTGGGGCACAGTGGTGCACACCTGTAACCCAGTACTTGGGAGGCCCAAATGGAGGATCACAGATTCAAGGCCAGCATGTAGTAATTTAGTGAGACCCTGTTTCAAAATAAGAAATAAAAATGGGTAGGGGTGTGGCTCAGAGGTAGAAGCCCCTGGATTCAATCTCCAATACCACAAAAAGTAAAAATTAAAAGATAGACACAACACAATGAAATTATCAGCATTTAATGCATGAAGTGAAAGAAAGATGAATTCGGGAAAAAACATGTTGAAACCATGATTAAGGTCAATGGACAATATACACACTATGAAACTTTCCCACTGGCTAAAGATCTCATCTGCATTAAATGGTAACAGAATCTGAGATTTCTTCCAACAACAGAAGAAGCATGGTAACATCAGCATGGATCAGGTAATTATTGGTCATCGTTTACATGGGTCACATTAACAATAAAACAGAAATAAGCCAGTTGCTCAAGAGAGCTGCCAATACATTCTCACAAAAAATGATAAATGTTTTTCTTGAAAATGGCACCTCTCCAAAAAAAAAAAAAAATAGTAAGTTGCAAATAAAATCAGCTTGTTGCCATTGCTCTTTTCCAACTGTATGTCTATCAGAACCTCAAAAGAAACTAATTAAGTAGAACATTTTTTCATTATAGGTTTGCAAAATTAAAAATAGATCTTTTGTAATAACATAGCTTAAAAAGCGAATATAATTAAATTCATACCTTTCTATAGTTATACCAGTATATTTAGTGATAGTTCCAAATAAAGTCACAAGAGGTAGTAAAATTGCTGCCCACAATATCATTTTCCTCCTGAAGCCTAAAATTCTGTTGTTTGAAGGTGAGAAGTCTGAAGTAGATGGGAGGGTTATAAAAGAGTGTGAAACATTGCTGATCAAGTCTATGGTGACAGATAACAGCTATCCAAAGACTTCAGAAATAAGTCCAAATTATACTTCGTTTCTTTACCCATTCTTTGATTATAGCCTATTATGCCTCGAGAAATGATTAAGAAATTTACAGAAAGCAAGATACCATTCCAATTTGATCCTTAGTATTTCAGGTCAAGCTCACTAATGTGATATAGAAGGAGAAAAAGTTGCCTAAGTATTGATTATGGAAATATCACTGGTTGATGGAAGCAAAAAGCCTTACATTTTGACCACTCCGAAGCTCACCATTCTCATTCCACTAGGAGGAGGTGGATACCGACAGCCATCCTGTTACTTTTTATGTCTTAGCTTTTGTATTCTATAGGATCCATATGGGTGTTTGGGTATTTTTGTTGGCTTTTTTAAAGTTGCTTATTCTCTCACTTATTTCATTTTTAAAGCCCTTTAGGTCAAGTAAGTGAATGTCCTATCAACATCATCTTCGCAGAACTCATGAGATATAACACCGCACTCAAAAGACAGGTTAGAATTAGAAATCATTGACATGAAAATCAAAGTCCATTTTTTATATCAACTTTGCAGAAACTTTTTAAAATTTTTCTATGAGACATAAAAAGCAAAAGATTCCTCATGGCCTCAGTCTTTAGTTGTTTGCCCAAGGTTTTAATTTCCTTAATATGTTTCCAGTTTACCTTGATAACAGAACTTGCTTCCACAGAAATCAGCAGAATGGAGCATGTAAATGAGTATGTTAGGTCACTAAGAAGATGGGCCATCTGTCAAGGATGCTGGGCCCCTTTCCCATAAGATCATCAGCAACCATAGTCCTTTCTTTCATCAGAGTTCAGAATTAACCTTCCTCCACCTATCAAATCGCCCATGTTCCATGAAGTACTGAGCTTAAGCAGCCCTGGAATTACCTACCCCCTCCTTGAAAAAATAAGTTTTACCCCTGCCTTACTTAGAGTGGTACAGAACTTAAAACCATTCTTCTTGTATGGTATTTTTCCATTTATTGAATTCTTCCTAATGCTCTTTATAGTGCTTTACTTTAAAAATATGTCTTATATTCTTCTTGGATTACATATATTTCTTTTAGTCTAGCAAGTTATCATTTTTGCTAATGAGTTAGAAAGAAGTGATCCTTATACATGTTCACCTTGTGCTCAAACAGATGTTCCAATCTGTTCTCATAGCACTGGGTATTGGAAAATATTTTGGTCAAGATGTCAAACACAAACAGCATGTTTCTGCATATTCCTAGAATGGTTATTTATGTTTCCATATCAACAGCTGGCAGTTAGATAAACCGCAATCCTCTGTGTGTACCCTACAAACACACACACACACACACACACACACACACACACACACACACACACATCTCCCATCTCTAATACCCAGAAAATTATTACAAACTTATATGACAAGCCATCTCTTTTTAATACTTACTCTACTATGGAAGCATTCACAGAATTGGAACAATGAAGTTAGCCTGCCATTTCAATCTCCTTAAGATGAATCTCTTCTAATTAGGGAAAATGTGAACAATGTCAGGGTAGCTCCTTTCTATAATCAGCCATGACTCAAAGATCCAGGAACCAAGTATCTCCAAATCACACAGTCACATTTCTGCATCCTCATTGTCATGGAACCCTTAGGTATATACTAACACAGTGCAAGTCTACTAACTTGAAAGTGGGTGTTTTAGATACACGAATCCAAACCAGAGATTTAGATGCTGTATCAGCTGGGTCCTGGCAAAAATTGATGGGACATTCAACTAAGTAATTTGGAAAAACGTTTCATAAAGGAATGGCTTATGAACATGTGGACAGGATTTAGGGAAACAAGCAAGGATAGTGTTGAATCTGGGGCTAGCAAGTGCAAATACTGTCACCTCTAGGTCAAGTGGGGAAGGGCAAGAGTAATGGCTGGAAACTGAGAAAGGGTTCTGTGTGGAGAGAATCCGTATAGCAAGCATTAGGGAATCCACTATGTAGCAGCATCCTGGGGGCACAAAGCAGGAAGGAAAGAGCAGAAGGTGGCCCATGAGGGAGCAAGAGGAAAATATTCAGCAAGGCCCCTATACCTGAAAACGCTGAGGCATGGCAGCAGGTGCAGGGGACACATCGTTTAGTCCAATTTGAGCTTTACAATATGGCATTCTAGAAGTGGGATGCTACAAAGAGTCTCATTAGGATTCAACTTGCATGAGTTATCATCACACTCTAACATCAGTTTCTGAAACAATCATCTTTGTACCTCCCATATAGTCTTGGATAGTAATGTAAATAAGTCAGTGAACTCTGATAGTCAAGAATAACTTTCTTTTTTAAATATATTTTTATTGGTGCATTGTAACCATACATCATACTGAGGTTTAGTGTGATAGAAAAATATATGCACACAGCACCCAGTGCATTTCCCTCCAGATCCCACCCTGCTCCCTACCCCTCTCCATATTACATAGTTTTTTCTTTATGGATGAGTACAATTTCATAATTCCATTGTGTGTATATACCACAGTTTCATAACCCATTCATCTGCTCACAGATACCTAGGCTGGTCCCATAGTTTGGCTATTGTGAATTGTGCTGCTATATACATGCATATGCATGTATCACTATAATATTCTGACTTTAATTCCTTTGAAATGATACCCAGGAATGGTATACCTGAGTCATATGGTGGTTCTATTCCCAGTCTTCTGAGGAACATTCCACACTGATCTCCATATTGGCTGTACTAATTTGCAGTCCCACCAATAATGTATAAAAGTTCCTATTTTCCCATATCCTCACCAGCATTTATTATTGTTTGTATATTCTTGACAATTGCCATTTAACTGAGATTGTCTTTGTACATCATATATATTAGTCCTCTATCAAAGGAGTAGCTGGCAAAGATTTTCTCCTTTTCTGCAGGCTCTCTCTTCAGACTCTTGGTTGTTTCTTTCAAGAATAATTTTGTGCCAGGTGTGGTGGTGGATGGTGGATGCCTGTAACCCCAGTGCTTGAGAGGCTGAGACAGGAGTGATCACAGGTTTTGAAGCCAGCCTCAAACACTTAGCAAGACCCTCAGCATCTAGCAAAACCCTGTTTCAAAATAAAAAAGAAAGGGGCTGGGGATGTAGGTCAGAGGTAGAATTCCCCTGAGTTCAATCCTAAAAGAAAAGAAAGAAAAGAAAAGAAAAGAAAAGAAAAGAAAAGAAAAGAAAAGAAGAAAAGAAAAGAAAAGGAAAGGAAAAGAAAAGAAAAGAAAAGAAAGAAAGAAAAAGAAAAAGAAAGAAAGAAAGAAAGAAAGAAAGAGAAAGAAAGAAAGAAAGAAAGAAAGAAAGAAAGAAAGAAAGAAAGAAAGAAGGAGGAAGGGAAAGGAAAGGGAAGGAAAGGGAAGAGAAGAGAAGAGAAAAGAAAAGAAAAGAAAAGAAAAGAAAAGAAAAGAAAAGAAAAGAAAGACTTTCTTCTTATATTTCCTACCACTGGTGTTAGACTTTTATCTTGTATGAGTTTCCATCAGCAATGTTTCAAAGTTCCAAGAACAGTCAGGCATCCACAAGCAAAGAGATGCTGGATTTAGACAAATAATATAGAATGCCACCTGATTTTAACAACTATGATCAAAGCAGTGTGGATTGCTGCCAAGTCAGAAGCAAGTGAAGTCAGCAGCAAAGCACTTCTGTCAAATGAATTCGCTTAGCAAAGGTCTGTGGTAGAGTTGGTAGTTTCACTGTGACACGGACTCGCAGAGTTAAAATGATATGGATGGAAGTGTTCAGGAGAAACTCGGAAAATCCTCTTCTCAATTTCACTATGAGAAAAGTGCCTGCTCAGTTAGGAAAGAAAGAAAATAGTAATGTCAGCCAGTTTCCAAGGGAAAATTCATGCAGGAACATCCTTTTCTGCCTCTGAAGATGAATTGCCTGTAACAATTGCCATTTGAAAATTGTAGCCACAAATCTTAAACTTCAACACGGAATTTTAAAAAGCAGGTAAGTCCTGTTCTGATGGAAATTTACATGCTTCAGTCTTCTGCAAAATATATTGCACCCAAGAAAATAGTTTGTTTTTCTCCTTTAAAATTGCACTGTTAACTATGGAAGCAAATCAGTACTGGGTAGTACAGTAGAGGCTACACCCAAGTATGCAGCTACATTATTATTATTTTTTTTAGGCACAGAAGCAAACTCTTCATGTTCTAGCAGCTAATTAAGATAAAGATTTGCCTGGCATGCAATTTTGCTTCCTTAACATCTTTTATATTGAAGTCACTCTGACTTACAGAGCATCCTACATTTTAGTCACTGACCCATAAACTACAAATGAAAGCTGGTAAATGGATAACAATGGGCATTCTGCATAACTTGCCAGAAAATATCTCACACTTGAAGGACATTGTAATGATAATTCACCAACTGATTCCCTAAGTTTTAAAGAGAAGCACAAAGAGAAAATTTGAATAACGCCACTCTCCTTGTTATAATGTAAAGATATTGTAAACGAAATCTTTTGAAATGTAGTAGCTTGCTGTTTTTGAGCCAGCCAAATGCAAGCTCCTCATAGTGAAATCCAATCAATGATAAACTGTATTTCCATATTTCACATTTTGCTCCTAGTGAGCATCATTTATGTCTCAACACTATATTTATAAAGCTCACTTCATTTTAAGAACCATGTCAAGCAAAAGTAATTTAAACTGGTTTTATATTGCAGCTACAACCCCTATTTTTTAAAAAATAAGAGCTTTTCTTTTGCATCAACTATAGCCTTCCAGCCATTATCTCCCTTAAGACACATATTTGTTCCGCCCGTGAAATGTGCAACACTAGCAGACTCTGCTAATGAATCTGTTGGTTTCTGGCTACTTTTCAAATGATTGTTTTGTTTTTTCTTTTGTTTTCCATGTGTATTAATTTTCTGACACTGCCCTACCAAACATACTGTAGTAGCACAGTATGTTCTTTCTGGTGACTTAACCAACAGAAAATTCTTTTCTTACATTTCTGGAGGCTGTAAGTCCAAGATCAAGGTGTCAGAAGGCTGGAGTTCTGACAGCTGTGAAGGAGAGCCTGCTTCGTTCCTCTCCTCTAGATGCTAGTGTTTTACAGGAAACCTGGCTCTCTTTGGTTTGAAGATACCTCACCTGGATCTCTGCTTTTGTTTTCCCATGCCATTCTCCCTGCGTGCATGTCCAAATTTCTCCTTTTTATAAGAACAATGGTCCTACCGAATTAGGTGCCTCCCCTATTCCAGTACAAACTCATCCTAACTTACCTAAAAAATATCGGCAAGGACCCAATTTCTAAACAAGGTTACATTTGGAGGTATATGTGGTTAACACTTTAACCTATGGATTTGGAGGAGTAAATATTCAAAAGACAACAGCATTTAACATCATATAAAGAGGTGCAGCTTTTTTTTTTTTTTTTGCGGTACCGGGGATTGAACCCAGGGGCATTCTACCTCCGCGCTAAACCCCCGGCCCTATTTTTTTATACTTTATTTTGAAACCGGGTCTCACGAAGTTGCAGAGGGCCTCACTAGGTAGAGAGAGAGAGAGAGAGAGAGAGAGAGCTGAGGCTGGCCGCGAACCCAGATCCTCCGGTCTCCGCCTCCCAAAGTACTGGGATTACAAGCGTGCGCCACCACACCTGGCCCGAGGTGCAGCGTTTTAACGCTATGTTTGGATGGTTTCCTCCATCTTGAGACGCAAGTCATGTTTGCTAATTAAGCTTTGGACTTAATAATTGGCCTTCTTGATACTCTGCTTGCCATTAGATTCAATGGAGGAATCTACTGAGGCACTGACTGTGTTTCGTGGAATGATGTGTAAATGTACATTCACACAGCAGAATCGCAGTAAAGTGAAAACCCAAAAGTAGAAGCATAGAAAACAACCTTTCTTCCTGCTGTTTTTCACTTTTCTAGTAGCCTCCTTGATCAGAATGGTCTCTTAAAAATAATAAAGTGAGCCAGGCTTGAATATAACCATGAAAGTTTTCTTCTAATATCTTTATTGTTTTACCTTGAACAGATTTGCAATTCATTTGGAAAAGGTTTTGCATGTATGGTGAGTTAGAGGTCAAGGTTTTCCATGTGAATATCTAAATGGCAAAGGACTATTAATATCCCCTTTCATTAATAAACTATTATGTTTCCTAATCACATTAGAGTGTAAAATTATTCCAGGCTTAAGAACAAAACTTTTAAATTAAAAGTTATTTTAATGCTAGACAAAGCATCTGCTTTTTATCCAAAAGGATAGTAAAAAACTATGAAATATGCCCAAGATTTCATTAATTTGTATAGAAAAAATATAGTTTACAATAAAAGTTTAAAGGAATAGTAGTGGAAAGAATAAAGATGCTTTTTCCTGGTAGCCTGATGAGTCCAGCTAATCTCTATACAGTGGCACATGACCTTTGATCAATCACTTACATTTCTAGTTATTTATCATAAGGAGATAATCGTGCCTGATCACATATGTAGCTAATAGATTTTCATTGTAACATGTAATGCTTAAAATAGCAAGAAAATGAAAGATAAGAGAGAAAGATGAGAAAATGTTTCAATACTTGTTACCAGGGGCATGATTATATAGTTTGGATCCATCAATAAAATTAAATAATTGTCAGCAACCATTCAAAAGATCATTTTAGAATATTTTCATTAACATGGAAAAATATTTGCCACACATTAACACAAAAAAGCAAATTTCAATACTATATATTTTTATTAAAGTATGTAAATAATGTACAAAAAGTCATTTATACAGAAAATTACACATTAATATGAAAAAGTTATGTTAAATTATTTCTAAGATGGTAGGTTGTTTTTATTTTCTTTTGTCTTTTCTTAAACATATTCTTCTTCTTAAAAGAAAAATAAACCTTTTAATAATATTTTGTTGTAGTTAAACGCCAATACAATGTCCCCATATTGTCTTGTAAAAGCTGCTAAAACCCTATTAAAAAGAAGCCTTCCTCCGTGTGAAGCAATTCTTTAACATGCTTTACTGAATGTATATGAAAAGGCCAAGAGAGGTACTCCAATTTAACTTCTGTCTTATTTCCTACTCTGCCATACTAAGACTACAGCATTCGTTTGTTTTTATTCTAAGCACGCTTGCCACAAGTAGAACACATTATTTTCCTGTAGCCCATGGCATCCTTTGTGCAAATCGGCTGTCAAGTAGCCCACCAAATGCAATTTATCCAGGCCTCTTTACACTTGCTGCAGGTTCTGGAATTTACTGAGTAACTGGCCGGTTCCTGCATTTTCTCCACAGGAATACTTTGGGTCTCCATTAGGCATTGGAGTTTGTCTATACACAGGGCAGAGAGTGGACCTAAATGTCATCTAGTCAAAGATGACAACAGCCCCAAAACAGAGTCATAGCAAGTAGGTAAGCACTCCACTCAATCAGACTCCCATTATACTTTTGGAGAATGTGGTGCCAAAACAGTAGTCAGCCACGGTTTCCACAGAAGACCGACATGACGACGGCATGCTAGGTGTGGTCAGATTCTTCCATTTTGGCAGGACTGTGATTAGAAAGTTTACTGCTGAAGTGTTGCAAGACTACGAGTTCTTATTATCACTGTATGTAATGTCTCAGAAATAATGGACGGCTGAGAAAAAAAGTAGATATTTTCCCCATATGCAAGGTTGGAAATCAGTTCTCAGTTGTCTGTATATCTTTTGATCATAAATAACATATTAAATTTTTTGGTAATATATCTCCTGATTTAGCAATTATTGTTTGCAGTAAAATAAGCTAGCATACATGTTTCTAGATATTCCATAGGGCCTCAATACTGTATACAAATACTTGTCACCAAATGATGAAATGTCTATTGACTTCATGAGGAAACCCCTACATATCCAGTTCTCTGGGGGTATGTATTATTCCAGATAATCTAATTATGCAAATAATTGAAAGATCACCCTTTTTATTTTTTGTTTAACTGATAGCTTTTAAAAGTGGTTTTGTATTTTTACCACATATTAACTGGCCAAATGAAGTACAATGTAAATGTACTTAGATTATATATTATGTATATTATATAGAGAGATAATATTATAGATATAGAGACTCAACTTTTATGATGCTCTACACATGTAGAAATTCAAGTCAGTGGACAGAATGTATATGGACCTAAGATATCTGTTTTTTTAATTATATATTCATTATTTCTTTTTATTATTTGCACCTTTTCAACTACATCCAAATTATCTCCACAGCATCTACAGCACAGTTTACACACACATACAAATTTTAAAAATTATATTCTTAACTGTTGCCATTAATAGTGTTTTTGGTCTAGCAGTCTTCATGATAGCATTTAAAATATATTTATCATCAGAACAATGCACCGTGGCCTCTTTCTTAGTGTGTTCTCATCTACTTTTTCATGCTACTTCATTTGTAGATAGTGGATATGCATGAAATTTAATTCTTAGTATTTGTAAAATGTTATTTAGTGTGTGGCTTCTGTATTTTTTTCACCCAAGACATACCATATCACCAATATTTTTTTTTCAATCCAATATTTTTTATGTTTAACTTTCAACATCTTTTATGTGCTGGCAAGGATCTTCAATGTAACAAGATGAAAACTTCACATTCTCTTCGACCTGCTAGTTTCAGGTTAATACCGCCACTAAAAGAAATGAGAATAATTGAAGAAGCCTGAGATAGAGAGATGCCTGGAGATACTCCATCCCTGCCGACACAGCAAAGCCCCGTGGAGCTGAGAGACTATGTGGAGGAGTGAAACTGAGCTTTAGTACTCTTTGCCCCTTATGCATTTTCCTTTTTTAAAATGGCATTTGAGAGAATGAGAACCTGGCTAGAAAATTTTGCGGCCTCACATGGATAAGAATACCAAAATTAGACTCCTATACTTGTTAAAGAAAAGGGATTCAGGTTAACATCCCAGGGTTTCAGCTGAAACACCAGAGGGCTACAGCCTGGGAGCAAATCTGTACCAGAAATAGATCAGCCCTTGTAAGGGTAAAGCCCTTATTCTAACCTGTTTAATCTATGATTATTAGATGACAGTAATTAACCAATAGCTCAATAGCCTTCCAGTTACAAAATTAAATCTTCTATAGAGGGAAATCATAACCCAGAGACTCAAATTATGTTTACATTTTATGCACAACATCTGCCCGTAAAGAAGCAAAATATTTTAGAGAACCAAGAAAAAATAGGATCAAATCTGTAAGAAATCCAAATATTGCAATTATCAGGAGTCAATTTTAAATAATTGTAATTTTATTATATATGACATATTATTTAAAATAACCATAATATCAAGCTAAAATCCTATATCCAACAAAAATTATTACTAAATTAACAGATATAATAAAGACTTTCAGAAAACTATAAACTAGTAAAACAAATCATATAAATGAAAGTACAATAACTGAAATTAGGAACTTGATAAAAAATATAAAGGCAAATTAGAAATTGCCAGTACATTAAGTAAATTATAAATTGTCAGTACATGAAGTAAATCAGAAAACAGGCAAAAAGAAATACCTATGCTAATGCACAGAGAAAAGGAATAGAAACATAAAAGAACAAAAAACATAGGGAACACAAAGAAAAAGTCAATTAAATATGAAGGTTAGAGTTTCAGAAAAGGGAAAAGGAGAAATAGAGCAGAGATAATGGCCAAGAATATTCCAAAACTCACAAAATGCATCCAGTTATAGTTTTGAGAAGTTCTATGAACCCAAAATAGAATAAATATAATGAGAATGACACCTAGGAACCTCAGCGTAAAAGGGCAGAAAGTAAAAAAAATAAATTTTAAAATCAGCCACAGGGGAAAAATAGACATCTTGTCATCAAACAACAAGCAAGACTTATAGATGACTTAAAATTAACAATGGAAGTTAGAAAACAAAGGAATGACATATTCAGCTTGAACAAAAATAATTTCAAACCAGAAGTCTTTAGCCAATAAAAATATTCTTCAAAACTGAAGGCAAGTAACTTCTATTTATAGCTGTATTATATATATTTATATATAGAAAATCCAATTTAATCTATAGATGCTCTATTTGAATCATTAAATGAATTTATTAAGATCACTGTACATGTTTGTATCACCTTGAATCTCACGATAATGTATAATTACAATGCACTAATAAAAGTTGAATAAAATAAAAAAGTATATTGTTATATAAATAACTGCTCAATGAAGTACACTATTATATATTACTTGGCTTTGCATGCCTGTAACCATGTACTTAGAACCAGATAAAATTCTTTAGAATCTTACCCTTATGAGCTCAATAGAAAAATTATATAATAGTGAAATTTCAGGAAATACATGTATAACCTCTTAGATTTAATATTGTGGGTTGCATTTTTCCTGAACAAAACAATAACAACAAATAAATGTTAAAGTTGTAAAGAGATGCCAAAGAAATCAAGTGCCTACAAGATCCAAACTTTTAAAATAACTAACACATTTACAAAATTTTATAAAATACTATTATAAATGACTTTATTGATAATCATCTTTCTTATCCTAAAACTTACTATTTGAATTTGCTATTCAAAGCAGGGTTATTATAGTTCTCAACTTGTAGGGCCAGAGAAAGCACCAACAGCAAAACCATAGTATTTATTATAGCCACAGTGTTAGTTTCTTGAGTGTTTATTATTGAGGAATTTTTATTTCTAATATACTTGGGTCCCTTTATCTTTAGGAATGCCATTATTATGAAAATCAAGTAATATTTTGGCAAATACCATAAAATTATAATTTATTTCTTAACTGAAATTTAATTTAGATGTCAAATTATATGTCAGTAAATATTTTCCCAGACTTTTATAATATTTACCTAATATTTCTGTTAATATGTGCAGCTAATGAAAATGAATATTGAAATAATGATTATTCATAATAAAATGTACATAATATTATATTAACAAAAATTACTGCACATAAGATCAATATAGAAAAGGTGTTTATATATATATATATATATTTTTTGAGGTACTGGGGATTGAACCCAGGGGCATTCTACCTCCAAGCTACACCCCCAGCCCTATTTTTTATTATTTATTTTGAAATCAGCAACGCATAGAAAAAGAAACTCAAAATACATTATTACTGACAGCATCAAAATCATAAATACTAGGCCAAGAAAATACTTTCCTTCATTTTATTAAGAAAGGTTATTGCTTTATCTTTTATACTAAGATCTATGATCCACCTGGTATTGATATTGCCATGTACATAATCAATTTAACATAATTTATTAAAAGATAATATTTTGCTCAATGCTCTTTAATTTTGTCTTTTTTTAAAGTATGCAAAACTCTCTACAGAAACTATGAAACGTTGTCTATGATATTAAAGTTGCTCTAAACAAGTCAAGGGATGGTATGGTTTGGATGAATGCCCACCAGTGGTGTGTGTATTAAAGGCTTAGTCCCAGAGTGGTGGTACTGGGAAGTGCTGTGGACCTTCAAGTGGTGGAGTCTTATGAAAGGCTCTTAGGTCACTGGAAATCTTCCATCAAAAGGAATTGCTCTCTCTCTCTCTCTCTCTCTCTCTCTCTCTCTTTGTATTTTGGCTCATAAGGCGAGCTGTTTGCTCCACCATGCACTCTCCACATGGTCATCCAGCACCCCCAACAGAGGCCCAAAGCAATGAGTCTGCCTGATCTTGGTCTGGAACTTTCAGAAACTGAGCCAAAATAAGATTTTTCTGGGATAATTATTTCAGGCATTTTGATACAGCAAAAGAAATTTGACTAATACAAGGAATACTTTATTCATGGAATGAAAGACTAAATATTTTAAAATGCAACTATTACCAAATTACTTATAACTCAATACAAGTTCAATCAAAATCCCAGCAGAATCTGGGCGAGGTGGCACATGATTATAATCCCAGTATTTAGGAGGATGAGCTAGGAGGATCGCAGATTCGAGGCCTCAGCAACTTAATGAGATCTTGTTTCAAAATAATAAAAAAGGCTGGAGGCATATAACTCAGATGTAGAATGCCCCTGGGTTCAATACCCAGTACCCAATAAATAAATAAATAAATAAATACTAATACAAACAAAAATAAAAACAAAATCCCAGCAGGCAATTTTTGGAAAATTGCAAGCTGATTTTGAAATATTTGGGGAACTAGAAATAGCTAAAAGTGGCCAGGAAAATAAGAAAAAAGCCAGGGGATGAATTCCCAGGCATCAAGATTTTTAAATCGATAACAGTTACGATGAAATATTGACACAATTAGATTCAAATAAAGCATGCAAAATAGAAGATCTAAAAATAGGCCCACACCTAATGGACACTTGAATATGACAAAGTCAAAATTAAAGAGCATTGAGTAAAATACTATTTTTGTTATGTTGAATCAATTGAATAGGTACATGGAAAGAAATAATCATTGCTTATTACCACCCTGCATACAAATATCAATGCCAGGTGGATTGTAGATCTAGGTATAAAAGGTAAAACAATAAACTTTCTTACTAAAAAATGTAGGTGTGGTGGCACGCTTCTGTAATCACAGTACCTGGGAGGCTGAGACAGGAGGATTGAAGGTTCAAAGCCAGCTTGTGGTAGCTTAGCGAGACCCTGTTTCTAAAGAAAAAATAGAAGAGGCTGGGAGAGTAGCTCAGGGGTATAATGCCCCTAGGTTCAATCCCCAGCAGTCCAAGTGCCCATGCACAGGTGTGAACACACACACACACACACACACACACACACACACACACGCAGGACTACAATAAAATGAAGAATATATGTTAACCAAAAAAATCATTAGTAGAGTGAAAATACAAAGTAAGACATTTCTAATATCTACAACCACCAAAGAACTTACATCTGAAGTACATGTTTTTAAAAACTTTAAAAATCAATAAGGTAAAGATTGTGAATAAAATAAAAATTAAATGAGCAAAAGGCTTCTCAAATGACCAATAAGAATGCAAATTTTCTTGGACTGGCAACTATCAAGGAAATGCACATTAACTAAACACTATAATCACCCAAAGGAAGAAGATTAACAACACCAAGTGTTGGCTAGGATGTAAAGCCGCAGAAATGATCATACCTCACGATGTAAATGCAAATTGTTGTTATCACTTTGGGAAGCTGTTTGGCAGTTGCTACGAAAGCTCAACAAATGCACGCCCAGTATTACAAAGTCCAGTATGCCACGGATGGAATTCTGTACCTGCATACACCGAAAGAAGACATGTACAAGAAAGTTTCCCACAGCCACGCGGAAGCACCTCTTCTCAACCCTACATCTTCATTACAGCTCTATCTGCAATAGCCCAAACAGAAAAAATGCAAATGCTCATGAATCCAAATGTGCGTGAATTTTCGTATCTTCATAGAATGGAATACTACCATTAAGCAATTTTAAGAGGTAATGAGTTACTGTGACATTCATCAACAAAAATGAAATGAATCTCCCAAACATAATACTGAGTAAAAGAAGTCAATCAAAGATGATGTAGGGCTATCATTCCATTGATATACTCTGCACGGTCGACATTAAATTATGTTGTGGAAAGAAGAGAAGTTATTCTCTGTCTGAGGAAGAAGTTTCTGGAAGGAGGCACGAGGGGACCTTAGGTATGCTTTTTCTTTAGATGTGTGAAAGTTAATGTTTGTACACTTTTCTATACATAAATCTTAAGTCAATACATTTATTTAAAACATTCTTTAAACATGCAAAATTAATTTATGATACAATAAATCAGAAAAGTGATTACCTTTGGGGGCCTGTGCAGTGACTGGGAGCAAGTCTCCAAAAAGCCTTCAAGGACTCTGGCAACTTTCTGTTTTAAGGCCTCAATTGTGTTTACATTAGTACCTTCACTATGATTTGTGAGATTTTTATACATATTTTAGATTAAAGCATTTATTAATAATTGGTTAATACATGTGTGAATTGAATATGTATTATTTTAATATTTTGTGAGTTTATTTCACATTTCTAAGTGTTTAAAAGCAATAATGCTATCTTGGCACCATATTTTGCACTGAGAGACAAGAATACGTCAATTATATCATCAATATTAAAAACTATTCTTCTTAGATTCATTCTAAGTTTGGATAGCAATAAAGTGAGGTCCTTTATCTTTACAATCTATGTGCCTTTATCTGATATTTTTTTCAGATATGATATGATCCAACAATCCCTGCCAGGTGAAATAGAGTTGCATTTGGACCCAAGAAACTGAACTATTTAGCCGGGCGTGGTGGCGCACACTTGTAATCCCAGTACTTTGGGAGGCGGAGACCAGAGGATCCAGGTTCAAGGCCAGCGTCAGCTCGCTCTCTCTCTCTCTCTCTGTCTCTCTGTCTCTCTCTCTCTCCTTGTCTCTCTCTCTCTCTCTACTTAGTGAGGCCCTCCACAACTTTGTGAGACCTGGTTTCAAAATAAAGTATAAAAAATAGGGCCAGTACTGCAAAAAAAAAAAAGAAAAAAGAAACTGAACTATTTAAATTTCAATCTCTGAAAATAAGTTTTACAGTTTGCAACTTTAAAAGCAGGAACAGAATGTTAATTGTAAAAACAATATGCATGTAACAGAATGGGGTAATTAGCAGCTTGAGCCTAAGAATTTAAGTATAATTGGTCTGCCTAGAACATTAGCAAATGAGACCATCAGGGTCAGTATAGTCTTAGGAATAACAACCTAACTAAGGTCATTGCACAAATGTCACAGATAATTCTGGTTCATTCTTTGTTCTGGCCCAGTATACCACACTCCTCAGATAACTAGCCAAGAAATGAGATAGAAGCAAAAACTGAATAAATGCTTTTACACAAACACACAGTTACAGATGTACAACATTGCCCTCTTTCTAGAGAAGCATGACTCTACGTTGTGGATGGGAAAACATTTCTCCTACTTCGAAATAGAGGTGCTGCATGCCACAACCATATAGGATGAGGACAGAAGGAAACCACATCCTCACAAACACAGCTGACAGCCAGCATTCGCAGGACCCATAGCACAGCTGATGCTGGGCACCATTGTAGCTCAGCATCTCTCTGGAACTTGGACAGTGGCCACAGCTTCAGCTGCTATAGAAGACAATAGCAGCCACTGAAAGTGACTCAACAATGTGCTTTTGGGCCGCGGATAAAGCCCAGTGCATTTTGACAGACCATAAAAAGCACATTTTTTTGTTAGAGGCTGAGTGAATCTGAGTACATGAGCCCACATGGGTCAATTTGAAAAAGAAAAATGATTGAAAGAAGCCACGTATGGCGGTGCTTCCTTGTAATCCCAGTACCTGGGAGACTGAGACAGGAGGATTACGGGTTCAAGGCCAGCCTTAGCAATTTAGCAAGACCCTAAGTTACTTAGTAAGACCGTGTTTCAAAATAATAAAATAGGGCTTTGGGTTTAGCTCAGTGGTAGAGTGCCCCTGGGTTCCATCCCCAGTACCTCTCCCCCACCCACATACACACGCAAATGCTGGAAGTCTTTGTAGCCAGGGGCAGTGGTACATGCCTATAATCCCAGTACCTGGGAGGCTAAGGCAGAAGGATACAAGGTACGAGGCCAGCCTCAGCAATTTTGCAAGACGCTCATCAACTTAGCAAGACCCTATTTCAAAAATAAAAAAACAATAAAAAGGGCTGGGGGTGTAGCTCAGAGGTAGAATGCCCCTGGGTTTGATACTCAGTAACAAAAGGAAGGAAGGAAGGAAGGGAGGGAGGCAGGGAGGGAGGGAGAGAAGGAGGAGAAGGCGAAAGGGAGGGAGGGAGGAGGAAAGCCTTTATGGATATAAATCTAAAGTCTCTCAGAAGAGGGTGGGGGAAACTAGACATCCCCACTAGCTAGGAACCTTTTGAAGGTTCCTTGATAGTGGAGCATAGAAAGAGGTCCATATCATCAGTATTCATTTAACTTTATTAGATCCCAAGTCTGATATAAGAAAACACAATATATTACTTAATGGAAATGAGCAACTTGATTTTATAGATATTTTCTACTTATCTACATTTTGCCTATTTTCTAATTAATCATACAAGTTGTGATTCTTCACCCTTTTACACATTATACCCAATAAAGCTGAGTTCCTAACTTGCAGCTATTTCCTTCTTTCCTTGACAAATTCTAGTCAACTTTCTAAAGCCTGAGAGCACAAAGCAATATGGAAAGGCACATGCAAAGCATGTCACAGCAGAGGAAGGGACTCTGTGAAACCCCTTCTCACATAATTGCCCAGGTTCAGCTAGTCAGGGATCTGTTACAAGGAGGCATTTGGGAGCAACGTTTTTTTTCTCCAGAATTTGAAATCACACAAAATCTACTTAATGGACTGTCTCTTTTGAATTCATTCTTTGTTAACTTGAAGATATTAATGCCTTAACTCTAAATACCCAAAGAAATATTTAAAGGAATTCTGAGTAAAGATTACATCTGGATAAGACCACAACTGGAATGTTGACATTCAACCCTTGCCTCCTAGAACCTAAATAAAATGACTTAAGATGTAAAAAATAGAGAAAATCTATATCAGCATCAGAGACAGCAGAAGTGTATGATGACATGCTATGAGATCAGTAGAATTTCCAACAGAAATGATCCAGTTGGGGGTAAAATGAAAGATTTAACTAAGAGCCAACTCCTAACTCCCTTCCCCAACAAAGGAGAGGAGCGCCATATATGGGAGCAACTTTCCAAAACAGGGAGGAGAAAGGGATGGAGAGGAGTGAGGCTGACAGTTTGGTGGAAGGGAATGGCCTTGAGGTTTACTTCACATTATGTGCCAAAGCCAGAGGAAAAGGATGACCTGGAGGGCAGGTGTGGCCCCGCAAGCAGAGTCCTTGGCAGCAGGCCTGCCTCTTCATGTAGCAGGACCTCATATGCCCACAAATGTTGTCTTTTTTTTATGCACGTGATTGTTTAGTTTTATGTATATTTTTACATGTGTATATACACCCACATAAAACCTTAGGGTAAGAAAGGCTCTTTTAACACCTTTATTGAGGCATATTGATATATAAATAACTGCACATATTTAATATGTACCATTTGTGAGTTTGAACATATGCATACATCCATGATGCCATCAACACATATCAGGGTAGGAGATGTATCCAGAACCTCCCAATGTTCCCAGGTGTCCCTTGTTTTTGTCCTTTTCATTTTTTTTCTTTTACCTCTTGGTACAAGGTTCTTAGGCCTGCTCAAAGGGAAGGCAATAATGTTTTCTGGTATGGTGACAGATACTCAGATCGCCCACATTTCTCATTTAATTCCTAAGTCCATGTCACAAGTAAATATACAAAATTTATGTCAATTAAAGAGAGTGCCATCAGCAAGGTGCTGGAATGGGAACTATCCCATCCACAAAAATATGTTTAACAAGAGCAAAGAAATATAAGTGAAAGGTTATAGCATCTGGATATATCACAGAAATAAGAAAAGATACCTTGAAGAGGGTAGGAAGGAGAGTTTCACAGCACCTATGTCACTCTTTTCTCAAGCCTAGGTAGCACAGCAAGGGGAAAGGTATCCTCCATTTGGAAAAAAGACAATGAAGTGAGTATTTGGCTTCACCACAGACAACACCACCAGGCCTGCTGCTGGAAAACCCAGCACTAGGCAATTTCTCAAGCTTCAGGCCTGGCCAGCGCCTAGCTGGCCCACAGCTCCAGCCTCCAGTCCAGGTGCCATAACACCATGTTCCAGTGGACCCAGGTTCCAGGCCCTGTCCCAGTAGACCCCAGTGCCAGGCTGGTCCCCATGAACCAAGGCTCCAGGACCACCCTCATGGACCCAGGATCCAAGCCTGCACCAGCACCAGATAGGCGTCACGCTCTAAGCCAGTCCCTGTGGCCCTTGGTTACAGGTGACCCAGGGTCCAGGCCAACCCAGCAAACCCAGCAAATCCAGGGTGCAGACACCCCCACCTCAGTAAACCCCAGTGCTAGGCTAGCCCCTGTGGATCCAGAGTCCAAGACCATCACCCTGGGCATAGATGTGGGTCCAAGCCTATCGCCCTAGACATAGATGTGGGTCCAAGCCTATCACCCTGGGCATAGATGTGGGGCAATAATGCAATAATAGTAGCAAATTTCAGTACCCCACTTTCAAGGAAAGATACTTTATTTAAAAAGGACAGAGGTTCCTCAAAAAACTAAAAATAGAACTACTATATGATCTGGCAATCCTTCTTTTGGGTGTGTATCCATAGGGAATGGAATCAGTAAATCAAAGATATCTGCACTCCCTGTTCATTGCAGCATTATTCACAACAGCCAAGACATGGAGGCGACCTCGATGTCCATACATGGATGAAGGGATAAATAAAATGTGGTCAATAGATACAATGAAATACTATTCATCCTTAAAAACGAAGAAAATTCTGTCATTTACCATAAAGTCAGTGAACCTAGAACATTTTCTTATTCTAGCACAGAAAAACAAACACTGCATGATCTCACTCATGTGGAATAAAAAATGTCGAATACATAGAGATAGAGAATAGAATGGTGATTACCAGGGGCAGGGGAGGGAACATAGGGAGATGTTGATCAAAGGGGACAATGTTTTGCTTAGATAGAAGGAGTAATTTCTGTTGATCTATTGTATAGCATGGTGATTATATCTAATAATAATATATCCTATCCTGGAAAGTGGCTGAGAGTTGATCTTAAATGTTCTTACCCCAAATAAATGGCAAGTTTGTGAGGTAAGGGATATGTTACTCAGCTTGATTGAATTCTATCTATCTATCTATCTATCTATCTGTATGTATGTATGTATATATACACACATCATATAGTATATCATAAATATGTGCAGTACTATTTGTCAATTATACTTTAATAAAGTTGGCAGAAAATTAATAAAAGAAAACTATCTGATTATAGTGACTCAGTTATATGTCCCTCTTTGCTTTACAAATTTATAGCACCCCTCTAATATTATGAAATAAGTGATGAATGACATTCATGTTCTTGTGATCTTTTAACCTGTCTTAACCATTTCTAAATCCCTATTTTTATTGGACGGATTCTATTCTGTATTTCATTCTGTGTGCATGTGTGTGTATGTGTAGAACTGAGAAATTATTCTGAATGGTGAGTAGCTTTCTTTTCCCTTTTGTTTTTACAAAAGCAAAACTTCTATCCTTTAATCTCAGTTAAAACGCACTACAGGGAAATTACCAAATATGAACAAAACTAGCTTTTCTGTTGACAGCACCCATCCAAAATAAAGCTGCTTCCTTTGGGCTAGCATGAAATCATAAGATAAGAATTGTTAATTTAACTGGTCCACTGACTTTCTATGAACTGAATGCTTAATAAACTTAAATGGGAAAAAGAGCTTCTATTTTATCTTGTCATTAACTTATTCTTGTTATTCTAAGAGACTTGTTTATATGGTGGCTTATGTACAAAGGAAGGGTCAGGTAATTATTTCAACCCTATCAACCTGAGATAAATGAAAAGAAATTCTTATCCCCTTGCTCCCATTTTATGATATTAAAAGTTCACAAACCCTCATATTGCTCTGGTAACAATTTCTATAAGATAGACATCTCCTGCAAGCAGATATCAAGAGAAAATGCATTTATGAGACAAAAAAAAACTAAGAGTCTGGCTTATTGAGTTTTTATGATTAAGGAAAAATACACAAACAAAAGCTTCTTGAAAGACCTGTATCACAGACAATAAAATAAATTCTGTGGAAGCTATCCTGACCTGCACTTGGTTTTACTAGGCCCATTTCTAAATGGCTTGCATGGCTTAAGTTTCATTCAATACTTTGGTTATTTCTTATAGCCATATCTTCACCACCTTCCATCATTCATTCCTTTATATTCATTCCCAAAGTTCTCACTTAACTTAGGTATATTTTTCATCTCCTTTGGATTGTTTTAAAAAACTCCTACCTCATCTCCACAGCCCTAACATTCCCAGAGCCAGCATTGATCTCTCTAAATAGGAACACCACAAAATTGAGTACACCACTTCCTCACTCAAAAACCTTCAGACATTCCCCCAGTGCCTGACAAACTAGGCTAGTTCCTAAAGGTGATGCCCAACCCAGACTTGATCAACCACACATGATTCCCCTTAACCCTTCATACATCTATACTTTTAAAAAGTATAGTCTGAAAAGTAATTTATTCTAACCTCAAAAATCAAACTGCAGAGCTATATTAAAGTATGATGCAGAGCATATTAACTATGATAAAGTGACTATTCTCCTATATTCCTTACCCAATTTCTAAGTAATATCTTCTGTTTACATTTTAGTGTATATTTTCCTCCCTTAAAAATATACCAGTATATTGTATAGAGATAAAGATTTAAAAGTAAGTTTGTGCCGGGCGTGGTGGTGCACGCTTGTAATCCCAGTACTTTGGGAGGCAGAGACCGGAGGATCCGGGTTCGCGGCTAGCCTCAGCTCTCTTACTCTCTCTCTCTCTCCCTGTCTCTCTCTCTCGCTCTCTCTCTCCTTAGTGAGGCCCTCCGCAACTTCGTGAGACCCGGTTTCAAAATAAAGTATAAAAAATAGGGCCGGGGGCGTAGCGCGGAGGTAGAACGCCCCTGCGTTCAATCCCCGGTACCGAAAATAAATAAATAAATAAATAAATAAAAGTAAGTTTGTACTTTGGTACTGGACTTTTCTGATGCAATTTTTAATGTTATTATTTTTCCAAGTCACTTAAGATTTATCTCTTCCTGTTTTATGATTGCCCCTATTCTATTAATTTGCTATCCCATACTATATTTACTTGGCCCCTGTTAATATTTAGGCTGTTTACTTTTTAAACATTTTTATACAATGCTTGATTGAATATCTGTATATGTATATCTTAGATGCATCTGTACAAACACATTTGCAATTTTCTAGAAATGAAGTAATTGAATCAAATACCATGGTTTTATATATACTGAAAAATATTGCCAAATTATGTTACAAGAATTCCCAACTGAGCGGGGTGTGGTGGCGTATGCTTGTAATCCCAGTACTTGGGAGGCTGAGACAGGAGGGTCGCAGGTTCCTGGCCAGCCTCAGCTACTTAGTGAGGCCTTCCGCAACTTAGTTAGACCCTGTTTCAAAATAAAGAATAAAAAATAGGGCTGGGGGTGTATCTTGGAGGTAGAATGCCCCTGGGTTCAATCCCCAGTATCGCAAAAAAAAAAAAATTTCCAACCAATTTATGTCTATTCCCTCCCCTCCTCCTTGATAATGTAGATTATATAAACCACTTTAATCTCTTCACTCTAGTAGGTACAGAATGCATGTCATTTTACATTTCCCACTTTTAAAGTTGTGAGTTGGATATCTTTGCTATTACAATAGACCATTATAAATATCTTTCTTGGTCTGATTGTATATATTCTGCCAGAATTTATGGAGTTGTTGATCTTTCTAATGTTTATTTCTAGGAGTTCCTTGTGAGTTAATAAATTTCACTATTTCTAGCCGAGCGTGGTGGCGCACGCCAGCCTCAGCTCGCTCTCTCTCTCTCTCTCTCTCTCTCTCTCTCTACTTAGTGAGGCCCTCCGCAACTTCGTGAGACCCGGTTTCAAAATAAAATATAAAAAATAGGGCCGGGGGTGTAGCGCGGAGGTAGAACGCCCCTGAGTTCAATCTCCGGTACCACAAAAAAAATTTTTTTTTCACTATTTCTCTATCATGTCTGATGCAAGTAATTTGTTGCTTACATTTATTTTTTGCATTGCTAAAATTTTTATGTTATCAAATTTATCAGTCTACACTTTATGGAAACCATTCTCAAATCAGTGTACATAAGGAGCAGGTTGATAGCTTATAAAAATATGGATTCCAGGAAATCAAGGTCCTGCCAATTACATGAAAGAATTGGACAGTGTTCCTTTTCTCTATGCTCTGGAATAGTTATTTAGATGTGGACTGCTTCATACTAGGAAAGAACTGTCTTGTGAAACTACCTGGTCTTGTCGTTTTCTTATTTTATATATTAACTCTTTGACAAGGGTCTTATTTTCTTTGTTTTGTTTTCTTTGTTTTTCCTTCTGATCTCAATATTGATAATTTGCATTTTCATTAAAAACATATTTTCAAAGATATTTTTGTGAAGTAGTTTATGGTTTTCATAGTTTATGTGTGTATGTGAGTGTTTATTTCATCTGTCTCATGTCCAAACTGAATATAACTGGAGTTTTATACTGACACCTTCTATCCCCACACTTAAGAGATAAAAAGTAGCCGGGCGTGGTGGCGCACACTTGTAATCCCAGTACTTTGGGAGGCAGAGACCGGAGGATTCGGGTTCGCGGCCAGCCTCAGCCCTCTCTCTCTCTCTCTCTCTCTCTCTCTCTCTCTC